>JBAMMX010000008.1:20425174-20599135 GCA_037126225.1 Dillenia turbinata | reverse complement strand
TTTTTTTTTATTTCTATAAACATAGTATTTTGTTTTATTTTATTATAGTATTTCTCAATTAAAATGAAAAATATAATTTTTTTTTAATAAATGATGTCCAAACCCTGTCTAAATTCTTGTAAATGATTTTCGGTCCTTCACAATTTGTTTGATATTATTGATAATATTGAGATTTTTTTTTTAAAAAAAAAGGGAAATTCTCTTTTTTTTTTTTTTTTGTTTTTTACCATGAGACCCAGAGTTTGAAAGGGCCATTTGAGTTGTGTATTTATTTATTTTAATTGACAACAGGATGCAAAAAGTACATGAATGTTCGTGATATATGATAAAATAGACCTTGACTATTTTAGTCGACCATTATGATTAATTTATTCAATCATTATAATTGATTTAATCAATCATCAATCATTCAACTATAATGATTGATTTAATTAATTATTGTGATTGATTTAACCGTTATAATTGATTTAGTCAATTATATATATTTGATTGATTTAATCAATTATTAAGATGAATTAAATCAATCATTATATATTTAATTGACTTATTCAATAATTATACATTTAGTAAATTGACTTTATATTAATTATTTTCCTTTTCACCAATTTATTCAATTTTTTTTCTTTTTCTCTATTAGCCAGCTCTTGTATAAATAGGATCTTTCTCCACACTTTGTAATTAAGTAAGAAGAGATAATTTTCTCTCTTGCAATTAGTTTTCTTTCTCTCCCCTCTTGTAATTTTCTTTTGCAATCAATATAAAGAAAGCTTTTCTCTTTATTTTCTTCTTCTTCTTCTTCAAATTTTATCTTGGTATAATTTTCTTACGTAAGATTAGTTCTAAATTGTATATCTAGAAACACACGAAAAGTCTAATACCAAGATTAAAATTTTTCAATATGATATCAAAGCAAATTTCGATTCCTTCCTCTTTGAGATTTGGTGATCCCCATTCTCAAATCAATTTTTTTCATTCATAACCATTTTCTTCTATTTTTTTTACATCTTCAAATTATTTCAAATAGGTTGTTCATGTTAAGAGATCCTTAAATTCAAGAAATCTCAAAAATAACATTACAAAGCGATTTTGAGTGAGTGAGAGACCCAATATTTGAAGAATGAAAAATAAGGGATGACCAAGTTTTCATTCTACTCACAAGTTCTATAGATCAAACTCATAGAACTATGGTCACTTGCTCTCCAAACTCAAAAACCCTATGGGATCAAATGTATAATCTTTATAGGTAAGAGTCAAATTTAGGAAGAGTTTTTGAGATAAATAGGCAAATCGTCAATATTAAGAAAGATGAAAAGACTCCCAACCATTCAGCGAATATGAAGACCTTTGAAACGAGATTAAAACTTTGAAACTGATCACAACCGGTCTCAAAATTTTACAAAAAAAAAAAAAAAGAGGACGATGACAAGTCCTTTGCACTCCTCATTTCTCTTGGAGAACAATTCACACATGTTTGTCAAGAAATCATCGATTGAAAGATTTTCCTTCCTACCAAGAAGTAAGAGCCATTGAAGCAAGTATGAATTCGAGAATACTCCTCAATTCAAAGTAGAAGGGTATGGATTCAATTCGACTACAAAAGAGCAAGTGGCCAACAAGGTACATTACGTGGCCAAAAAGGTATGTGCTCATTGCAAAAAGTCAAATCATTACCAAGAAAAATGTTGGTTTCTTCATTCTCACCTGAGGTATGAACACTTGAAGAGAAAAGGCCAAATATCCTCAAATGCAGCCCAGAATGCATCACTTGAGTCAACTATCGAAAGTATCTATCAAAGATGCTGCTCAAGCAAGGAATAGCTAATCCAGGTACTTACTTAAACTCAACTTTGAATTTTCAAGATTGGTTTGTAGATTCGGGTTGCGAACATCATATGGTTAGGAATAAGAATAAATTTAAAAAACTAAAATCTCTTTCAAACCATAAGACAGTCAAGGTTTCTAATGAGTATAATTTAAATGCAAGAAAATTTCAGAAAATTAATTTTTTTTGGAAAAAAATCTAATATTTTATATATTCCAAAATTCTCCTATAATCTTATGTCTATTAGCCAAATTACTAGAGACCAAAATTGTAAAGTTACATTTGATTCTGACACTGTTATTTTTTAGGATTTCAAAACAAACCAAATGATTGATAGAGGATTCAGGAGAAACAACCTATTTTTTTTGAGTCAAGATAACCTTACACCACGGCACATCAAGGAGAAAGTTATATTTTGTGACATGGTAGGTTAAGTTATCCTAGTAATCAAGTTTTGAAATGTCTATTTCTTACAAAAAATTGTGAAGATAGACATTGCAAAACTTGTATTTTTTAAAAAGAAATTCAAATGCATTATCCGATTTCAAAAACAACTTATAAAAATACTTTTAATCTTGTACATTCTGATATTTAGACATCTTTTGTAACATCTAAATGAGATTTTAAATATTTCATAACTTTTATTGATCACAAGACTAGATACATATGGATATATATGTTCACTTCAAAGGCACAAGCTTTCGAAGCATTTAAACCTTTTACAATTATATCATTAAGCAATACAACACAAACATAAAAATGCTTAGGATAGACAATGGGGGGAATACCTGAATCAAACATTCACAAATTTTTTAAAAGAAAAGGGAATAATCTATCAAACTTTATACCCATATACCCCCAACAAAATAGAGCAATCGAAAGAACAAATCAACATTTACTTGAAATAGCGAGAACAATCATGTTCTATGCTAACATGCCTAAAATATTTTAGAGCGATACAGTTAGTACTGTAGCTTACCTAATTAACTGCTTAACCACTAGGATACTTCAAGAAAAATCTCCTTTAGAAGTTCTCACAATACCAAACCAAGCATCACTCACTTAAAAGGGTTTAAATGCATGTGCTATGTATATATACCAAAACAATTTAGAAATAAATTAGATAGAAAAAGGAAACAGTGTGTTTTCATAGGATATGAGTCATTTCAAAAGAGTTATATATGCTATGATATTATTACTAACAAAATATATACATCTAAAAATGTGATATTTGTAAAAAATGAGTTTTATTTTGCAAATACAAGTGAAGAGAGAAAGATCTGTATGTTCTCTTATTAACTTCTAAAGAAATTAGCAATCATTCTCGTCAATCTAACAAAGAGGAGAATTCAAAACAAGAGCAAAAGAGAGGATTACCAGAAAATTCTGAGTAAAGGAAAGATAGAACCTCCCCCAAAATTAAAGAAAGTAGGGGGTAAGGGGGAGATCAAAGTCAAGAAGACTCACTTCCTTCAGAAGTAAATGTGAAGTCTAATGACTCACTATGATCTCCACCACCACTCAAAAAGTCAACAAGAATGAGATTCCCTCCATCGAGATAGGAACACTACATCTTTAAGATCACATCTTATCCCATTACTAACTATTATACTACTACTAATATTTCCTCAAGTCACTAAGTATTTTTGAGTGACATTGATCAATTATAGGAATCTAAAAGTTTCAATGAGGCCAATGATCATCCAGAATGAAGGAAAACAATAAAAGAAGAGTTAGATACTCTCACAAACAACAAGACTTACGAAATAACGACTCTTCCAAGAGGAAAGAAAGTAGTTTGATGCAAATGGGTTTACAAGATCATGGCGTAAGTGATTTGTTCAATTGATCACGATGAGGGTAGGGATTTGTAGCCGAACATTTATCCAAACCTATGGAGTGGACTACATGGAGACCTTTGCACCTGTAGCAAAGATTAGCACTATAAGGATCCTCTTGTCTCTTGCCACCAATAGGAGCTGGCTAATATACTATATGGACGTAAAGAATGCTTTCATACAAGAAGAGCTCGAAGATGAGGTTTACATGTATCTGCCTCAAGGGCTCAACCAGGGTCACAAATGACAAGTGTGTAGATTGAAGAAAACCATCTATGGTCTCAAACAATCATCTCGGATCTTATATGCAAAACTACATTTTGTACTTCTCAGTAATAATTTTAAAAAATGCAATAGTGATTCATTTTTATTTATTAAACTTGATAATGAAAGAATCACTATTGTACTCATATACGTTGATGATATTATTATTGCCGGGAGTGATATGAGTCATCGATCAAGTCAGAAATTTTCTTAAATCTAGTTTTGAAGTTAAAAATTTAGGACTACTTAAATATTTTATAGGAATAGAACTTGTCTACTCTCACAAGAGACTTGTCCTATCCCAAAAAAAAAATACACTCCTGATCTGCTACAGAAAACAGGTAAATTGGAAGCAAAACCAACCATTAGCTCTATCTCAACATCTGACGAAGGGAAGGATGTTGATCAACTATTCACAAATATACAAAGGTACCAGAAACTCTTAAGAAAGCTCATTCACCTGACTATCACCAGACCCGACATTGCATATGCTGTGAGTCAAATTAGTCAGTATATGCACACTCCTAAGGTGTGCCATTGGAAGGCAACTAAAAGGATTTTTAGATATCTTGAAAGGTCTCCCAGGAGAGGAATCCGCATGAAAAACAATCAAAATTCAGAAATTATAGGCTATTGTGATGCGGATTGGGTCGGAGATTCAATGGACAGAAGATCCACCACAGGTTATTATATGTTTGTTGATGGAAAGCTCGTGTCCTGAAAAAGTAAGAAACAATCCGTAGTTTCAAGCTCAAGTGTAAAAGTTGAGTATAGAGCCATAACAGCAACAACTAGTGAAATCGTTTGGCTAAAAGTCCTAGTTAAAGAATTGGGATTTCCAGTCACTTCCCCTATTAAATTTTTCCGTGACAAACAGTTTTCCACTCACATTGCTTCTAATCATGTATTCCATAAAAGAATAAAACATATTGAAATTGATTGTCACTTCGTGTGTCAAAAGTTTGAAAACAAGACCATAATTACTCCTTACGTAAAGAGTAGTGAATAACTTACTGATATTTTTACCAAATAAACTACAAATCACATGCAAAACATTCTCAAGAAGTTAGACTCTATAGATATCTACTCGCCAAACTTGACGATGAGTATTAAAATAGACCCAAATAGAACTCATTGATTATTTTAGTTAATCAACCATCAACTATCCAACCATAATGATTGATTTAGTCAATTATTACGATTGATTTAACCATTATAATTGATTTGGTCAATTATATATATCTAGTTGATTTAATCAATTATTAAGATTAATTTATTCAACTATTATATATTTAATTAATTTAATTAATGATTGATTTATTCAATCATTATACATTTAGAAAATTGACTTTATTTTGATTATTTTTCTTTTTATCAATTTTATTCAAAATTTTTTCCTTTTCTCTATTAGTCAGCTCTTGTATAAATAGAATCTTTCTCCATACTTTGTAATTAAGTAAAGAGAGACAATTTTCTCTCTTGCAATTAGTTTTTTCTCCTCCCTCTTGTAATTTTCTTTAACAATCAATACAAAGAAAAATTTTATCTTCATTTTTTTTTCTTCTTCTTTAAATTTTATTTTGGTATAATTCGCCTACATAAGATTAGTTCTAGATTGCATGTCCTGAAACACATAAGGAGTCTAATATAGAGATTAAAATTTTTCAACAAAACTGACGGCCAAAAAGGGAACAACAAAAAAAGGGTTAAAATAAATGTATTTAGCTTTTCCATTAAACTAACTTTTAAAAAAGAGAAAATTAATGTGTTTAATTTTAAAAAAATAAAATTTGGTTTTTTATAAAAAAAAAATTAAAATAAAAGTGTTTGTATGGGAAAAAAAGAATTAAATCAATTTTTTAGCGAAAGAAAATTAATGTGTTTATTTTTTAGAGAGAAAAGTTAAAATTTATATTTAGAAAGAGAAAACTTAAGATAAATGTATTTGTAGATGGAAAATACAAACTAAATTGACTTTTTTTAAAGAGAGAATTAATATTCTTATGAGAGTAACACCTAAATTGATATTACCATCTATTTTTTTTCTTTAATATTTTACCTAATATACAAAATACTATTTTTATTCAACCAAATAAGAAATAAGAAAGAAGACAAAATATTATGGGGGTAACAATTACTCCCTGAAATGTTACATTGTAATTTTTTCATCTAAAATTTTTCTCTCGTATCAAATATGTCTTTAAAATGAATTACGTAAAATGTTGCAGTGTCAATTAATGAATCAACGCCCTCATTAAACCCTAAATTCCTAAGTGAACAAGATTCAATTGTACGTAGGAAGTTCCTCCCTCAAATATAGTGTGAAAATAGTTTTCTGAGGAATTGATGGACAACTCAAATCCTTAACGTTATATCTATGTTTTCTCCACAACCATGGCAAATGTCGAAAACAAACTTTTGTTTAGAAAAGATTCAAGAAAATTTAGGGATAAATTATGAGATTCAAAATTGTGAAGTTTCAGTTAAACGAATGATGAAAATGAAGCTTCCAAACGCAAATCAATGGTTGGTGAATGATTTTTTTTTTTTTTTGGTGATTATATTGTGGAGGATCAAACTTGAAACCCATAAAGAAAAAAAAATGATACCGATTGAACTAGAATTCGTTTGTATGGTTGGTGAATGATTATGGCCGTAAAAATATCAAGTCAATCAGTTTTTAAAATGATCCATAAGAAAACATATTGCTTGTCTTGAGGGGCCGGCAATGATGTGGTTTAATCGATAAGAGTTCTTTGATATATAAAATATTTTTTAATTTAATGTGGAGATAAGGAAATAATGAATATATATATGTATAGTATTCTCTTTGTATTTATATTTATATTTATAAAGAAACTGTTTTTATACCTTAAATTCGTGATCTTAAAATAAACAAATGATCAACCACGACCATACGTTTTAATCAATAGCTTCTTAAATTTACACGACATTTGCCGTCATTCTCAATAATGCACGATTTTCTTTTCTTAATCCCCTTTTTTTAAGCGAAGGATCATTCAATCCCCCCAACCCAGACCCTATAGCAGGGCCTCTCTGTCCACTCTTTTTCTCACAAACACTCGCACTTCACCCTCTCCCCTCCAAAACTTCCAAAGCTTTCTCTCACTTAAAATATCTAAAAAAATGGATCTTCCACAAACTCAAAGTGAAACACTCCCAGATGCCTCGGACTACAAAGGCCGTCCGGCTGACCGCTCCAAGACCGGCGGCTGGATCAGCGCTGCCATGATTCTAGGTCTCTCTCTCTCTCTCTCCCCCTCTAAATCTGTTGTGTACTGCCTTGATGATTGGTTGTTGCACATCTTCTTACGTAACTCTCTAACAACTAGGTTACTAAGATAATATATGTAACACATAAATTTGTGATTTGGGTGAAGTTTTTGCTGAGCGATAATCTTGTGGACAGGTGGAGAAGTAATGGAGAGGCTGACAACGTTAGGGATTGCAGTGAATTTGGTGACATACTTGACTGGAACAATGCATTTAGGCAATGCCACCTCTGCCAACACTGTAACAAATTTTCTTGGCACCTCCTTCATGCTCTGCTTGCTCGGCGGCTTCGTCGCCGACACCTTCCTCGGCCGGTTAGCCCCCTTCTTATTTATTTATTTATGTTTTCACACTTTTCTTCTTCAATCAAAAGCTAACCACTGTCCTGGCTTTTGGGTTTTTTTTATCAACTTTTTTTTTGTCCATTCTTTTTGACAGATACCTCACTATTGCTATCTTTGCAACTGTTCAAGCAACTGTAAGCTTCCCTTTTTGCTCTTTTTACATGTTAAACCATTTTTTTAAAAATAATAATAAAAAAAAAAATAAAACAGAGAAAACCCAAAAGTGATGTATCAAATATTCGATGGCTTATTGAAGCACTTTTTTTTTTTAACACTAAAATCTGCCGAACCATATCGTTCCCTTGTCTAGGAAAGGCAAATATTCCATCCAAATGAAGTAAGTTAATCTCATAATTAATATATTGGCCTCTCAAAATCATGACAATAATTTTATTCAATTTCTTAAATCTCACTAACTATTTCTGTTCATGTCTTTGGTGAAATATTTTACAGGGAGTTACAATCTTGACAACTTCAACGGTAATCCCAAGTCTCAGGCCACCAAAGTGCAATGCAGAAATCGAATTGCAATGCATTCCAGCCAGTGAAAAACAACTACTACTCCTATATACTGCCCTGTACTTGACTGCATTAGGCACTGGTGGCCTGAAATCAAGTGTTTCAGGATTTGGGTCCGACCAATTTGATGATTCAAACAAAGAGGAAAGAGTCCAAATGAATATGTTTTTCAATTGGTTCTTCTTCCTTATAAGCATAGGCTCGCTTTGTGCAGTCACAGTTCTTGTGTACATACAAGACAATTTGGGCAGGCAATGGGGGTATGGCATATGTGCAGGTGCCATTGTGCTAGGCTTGATTGTGTTCCTTTCGGGCACTAAACGGTACCGGTTCAAGAAACTTGTTGGTAGCCCCCTGACCCAGATCGCAGCCGTGTTTGTCGCCGCGTGGAGGAAGAGACACTTGGAGTTGCCTTCCGAAACATCCTTGCTCTTCAATGTTGATGATATGCCTATCGAAGGTCGCAAGAAGAAGCAAATGCTTCCTCATAGCAAGCAATTCCGGTGAGTCCTCTTTTACTTTTAAAACTTCATAGAATTTTCTATAATGCCCGTAAACATCATCCTGATCATGTTTAGATGATAAATTAAAATTGCATATCAACACTCAGACCTCTTCTTTTTACTTGAGCAAATAAAGAGATTTTTTTTCGTGTAGTGTCTTTCCTTGAAGATGGAAATTGGCCAAACTTCTTTTTGAAACTCTTAAGATTCCTAATCACTAGGTGGGTAGCTAGTCTTGATAACTTTCATGAAAGATAGGCAAAAGTCTCCTAATTACTAGGCGAATTTGATTTGCATCATCATTCACATGCACACCTTTTCTATGTAAATATTTTAAGTCAACAACATGGGTCTTTTTCATTTGTTGAATGGAATGAAAGCAAGGGTTAATTTTATCCATTAAAGATCATTTAAATGATGACAACTATAAAAGCAAAGTGGGGTGCGGGGAACAATTTTAAAAGTGTACGGAAAAAATTCCAAGATGTGGATACATACTGAATTATATGATGTTATTATTAGCTGTGGACCTCCCATGCTGGTGGGTCATTGTGATGTGTAACTCTCAACCGACTCAAGTGTGGACAGACCAATCAAAGCCTATGCCTTAATTAATTTGGCCAAGAAATGAACAGCTGAGGCCAATCCATATCCACACACTGTGTTTGCGGGGATCAAACAGGTCATGTACTGAAGGGGCAGAATCCCACAAAAGTTTTCTTGTTTTTATAAAATTTTTTTATTTGATTTAAAAGATATATTTTTTAAAATTTTGAAAGATTTTTAGTTTTTGCAGATATAAATTATCATGGAGTTGTGTGATAACTTATTTTGTTGATTTTATTGAGCTAGATACAACTACTTTATGTCACAACAACTTGAGCTATATATATATATATATATATATATATATATATATATATAGGTCATCACATGATATGATGATATATTTGTTTTGCACCATTATTTTTTGCTTTTTTCTCTATCTTTTGCTTAGTCAAGACAAGGAAAAAACTCCTACTTTCAAAAAGGAAAACAAACAAAAGTGTTGAAAACTACTAATCCTTAAAAAGTGACATATAGCTGATTTGGCCTTATTTTCCTATGAATCATTTCGAACTAACTCTTTAATTTCTTTTTTCAATAATGAATCTAGTATAGTTACTGATTCTACTTGTCTTCAAAATCTCTCCTATATATATAGAGTGGCGAATGTAGGACCTAGAGACAAGGGTGCAATAAAAGAAAACTTAAAATTCTTTGGATGAAATGGAACATCTTGCAAATATTTTCGCTTTATAATATGTCGATCATTAGCATTATAGTCTAAAATATTTTTACATAGACCAAGATCAGTAGAAAGATCTTTCAATTTAAATTCAATTTTAGTTTTTTTCTTTGAACTTTGTAGCTAACCCAAATGATCACTGTCATCTCCAAATATTGGTGCTGGCTTATAATACAATTCCATTCCTTAGTAATATTAACAAATACATATATGTCAATTAACTTATTCTAAACACTATCTAAATTTATATAATCAAGAAACATGAGTAATTTTATTGGCAGCAAGTTCAACAATGAAACAATAATTTAGCAAAAAAATACCCATGTGAAAAAATACAAAGTATTAAATCATTTGAATACCAAAAAGAATTTATTGTAATTTCTCAATACCTCATCCAAGAATCGCATTAAAAAATAATTCCGCACAAACAAGTGATTAAACAAAGAAAATTTTATTCTAGAGTCTCATCCAAGAACAAGAAGTATAACAGGAAAAAAATAACAAAATCAATTAAAAAAATTGTACTAGGATTTAATATTAACTGTTAAATTAAAAAAAATTAATTAAGATTTTGATTTAAATCACTTTTCATAAGGCAAAGAATGAAGCTTTTTTTAGAATTTGGATGATTCCTCTGTTGTTTGAGCATCCTCTTTGGGCATTCCTGTTTGCTGTTGCTTTGTTTGGCTTCTCACAACCAAAAAAAAAACAAATAGAGGGAAAAAGTTGGATGGGGTTGGGGAGAGAAGCCGAGAGGGAGAGGGAGAGGGAGAGGGAGAGGGAGAGAGAGAGAAGGAATGTTCTTGGAAGGAAAAGGAAAAATCTCAAAATGGATGTTAAATCAATATTTATTAGAGATTGTAATCTTATTTTTTTAACTTTAAAAAATACAAAATATTTTTTATTGATTTAAAAAAGATAAGTGAGAATAAAATTATAGTTAAATGGGTGTAAAATAGATATAAGTAAAAAAAATTTTGAAAATTTGAGGGGTACAATTCTTCACTGACTTCTTCTTGGCTCCGTCACTATATATATATATATATATATATACAAAAATTTATATAGACTTAGTTTGCGTAAGTTTATTACAAGAGACTTAATCTTTGTCTTCTAAGCCGGGCCTACCACCCGTAAAAAGTAAGAAAAAATTTCAATATAAGCCTGATAAAATAGATTTGGATTTTAATATCACTAATATTATAAATAAAAGAATTTATTTGATATATAAAATACTTTTCGATTTAGTACGAGGAGGATAGAGAGAGATTGAATATATATGTATATAATATTTTTTGTATTTTTATAAAAAAACTGTTTTCATATATTAAACTTATGATCTCGAGATCACAAAAAAATAATTCAACCGTTATGCTAAATTTCACCCTCTTAAAAAATTATATTAGGAAAAAATTAAATTTCTATCTTAAAAATAAATTATTAAAATAAAAAAATTATATTTATATATCAAACCTTGATACGAAAATAGAAAGGAATAAAAACTTATACCCACGTATAAAAATTTTTATATTTGTGTCATCATTGTCTCAAAAAGGTCAAAAAGATTATAATAAAATAATGTCACAGTAACCTAGAGGCACGAGAAAATAGAAACTTGATTATATGCCCACGTATGACTTATGCCCCCTGATTTTGTCACAGAAGTTTATGAAGGAAAGGAGTAAAGGATCCAAAAAGGAATCACGAGCCAAACAGCCAGTCTGTCTCCCAATCGAACTTCACGCATCTTGTCTTGAGCAAAACCACTTTACACTGTCTGAACCTTCACCAGTTTAGCCCTTCACAGTGGACGAAGTAAACCATTTCTTTGCTTATGTGCATGCACACACAGCTCGCTGTCCTGTTTTGCATTCTGTTTCAGTCTATTGATAGAAAACCCGAGCTTTCGGAACCTGTTTTTTTTTTGTTTTTTTATACTTTATGATCCTCATCTGTCATACATAGAGATACTAAATGTACTACAATGATGTCACGTGCCCTCATTACTTTGGGGACGGCCTCTTCCCCTCTACTCCCCACTTTGACCTGCTAGTTGGAATACATACTACATCTACTAAAATTAAATCACTTTTTATATTTTGAGTGAACCGCGCAAAGATGTATCTATACCTAGCAAACCTTATTATAATTTTCTTCTTGATTTTTCTTTGCAGGTTTCTTGACAAGGCAGCAATCAAGGACTCTGAGATGGATGGCGGAAATTATGAAATAAACAAGTGGAAATTAGCAACATTGACTGATGCTGAGGAAGTGAAAATGGTGATTAGAATGCTACCGATATGGGCAACAACCATAATGTTTTGGACAGTGTACGCTCAAATGACAACATTCTCTGTGTCACAAGCCACGACCATGGACCGTCACATTGGAAAATCATTCCAAATCCCTGCAGCTTCCCTTACAGTCTTCTTTGTAGGCAGCATCCTCTTAACCGTCCCAGTTTATGATCGAATCATCGCCCCAATCGCAGCAAGACTTCTCAAGAATCCTCAAGGCCTAACACCGTTACAGCGCATTGGTGTTGGTTTAGTCTTCTCAATATTCGCCATGGTGGCAGCTGCATTGACCGAGATCAAAAGATTGCAAGCTGCGAGGCACTTATAACTTGACTAATAATCCACTAGCAGAAATACCCTTGAGTGTGTTTTGGTTAGTCCCACAGTTTTTCCTTGTGGGTGCTGGAGAGGCATTTACTTACATGGGGCAACTTGCCTTTTCTTGAGGGAGTGCCCTAAGGGTATGAAGACTATGAGCACAGGGTTGTTTTTGAGCACATTGTCACTAGGGTTTTTCTTTAGCTCAATTTTGGTGACTATAGTGCACAAAGTGACTGGTCACAAGAACCCTTGGCTGGCGGACAATCTCAACAAGGGGAGGCTCTATGACTTCTATTGGCTTTTGACTATTTTGAGCGCTTTGAATTTGGGACTGTTTTTTGTAGGTGCCAAGTGGTATGTTTATAAGGACAAGAGGCTAGCTGATGAAGGGATTGAATTGGAGGAAGCTGAGCCAACTTGCCATGCTTAGCTGTCCTATGTTATTCATCCTAAACTATCATATACATATAAATATGCTGTCCTCTTTTTTTCCTTTTCACTTTTGTGTGCTTTTTCTTTTTGGGTAACACACAATGGAAAAAGGAGCGTAAAGGCCCTTTGCAGTTGTGAATAATAGCCAAACTCTCTCTCTCTCTCTCTCTCTCTCTCTCTCTCTCTCTCTGTGGTGGAGATGGTCTAGTATTTAATTAATTGAGCCTTTTTTGAGTAATCATAAATAAATTAGAAACAAATTTTTTATCTGTTAAGTTTCGTTTCTTTTTTGACAGATATTAATAAAATATCTGAAGTTCCCATATTCTTAGTAAAAGCGTAACGGAGTGCAAAGATAGGATAGAATCTTAAAGATGCATTTGTGTGAAAGCGAAGGGAGATCTCGTCACGTTTGGCGATCAATGTCTTGTCCTTCGCCATGGGAAGCAAACCTCTGTATTTAATGAAAAAGGGGCCCATCGTCTCAATCCATATGCTAGCGGACAACCGATAAGATTAAGGGGAAGCACTTGCTCTCACTCTTTCCAAAAGAACACCAATAATTGGGGAGCACCAATAGTTGGTTTGAGAGTTAAACTACATATTTTTTACATATAATTTTATTAAATTATTTAAAAAAAAGTTAATATTTTATTTTGAAAATTAAAATTTAAGTTAGTCAATATAAAACGGATTTAAATTAATTAAATTTTGACTCAACTGGATGCAACGGAGTTCCTCCGCAAATGACTAATTTTGATAGAGTTTGACAGCACGTAGTTGGACTACAACCGTCCGACATAACGGATTTTAACTCTAGAGTAATTTTGATACATATATTAGGAGAGAATATAATTTTTATTTTAAATGTTAACTATTAAAATAGAGAGTTATCATATTTATGTATCACACAAAAAAATTAAATTAGTCGAATGATACTAAATATATAAATTTATATCATAGAACAAATTATAACATGCATTTTTGGAATTATAATTTTAGAGAGATAAGAGATGGTAAATAATATTAAAATTTTAAAGTCATAAGTTATAAAATTATATAGATAAATTAAAAAAAAAAAACTTATATTATAGAGATTTTGGAGATCTCTATAAAATATTTCATTCGAAATCCATGTTAAAGTATTTGGTCACATCAGCTTTCACAATCCCATTGTTGGGTACGTCATACCTTCCAATCTCCACGTAAGCAATTTTAATTAAACATTTGGGTGGAGATTATACGTAACACCTATTATATAATATATAATGAAAAATTTTAAATTTTATTGATTATTGATTTTGTGTATTAAATTAAAATTTTGGATATATATATAATATCATGTTTGCGATTTGTGGTGAATCAATTTTTTTTTTTATGAAATTCAAAATTTAGTGAAAAGTTGGTATAAAAATATATATGAATATTTATTTATTTATTTATAAATTTATTTAAAAAAAAACAGAGGAGGAGACGCAGCGTTTTGCAAAACGCTGCGTCCACCTTATAGTGAATTAGTGATTGAAACCCTGATTCACTTTCTCTCTTCGTCTCTCTCGCTCTTTCTTTCCCGAATCAACCGCCTCACTCTCCCTCACTTCCGTCTCTCTCCACTGCTCATCGATGGTTCCACCGTCGCCACCGCCACTGCCTAGACGATCGTTCGTCTTCCCCTTTCTATCTCTTTCTATCTCACTCTCTGTCTCTCTCTCTTGAACTCTCTCTCGAACTCTCCGTCGTACTCTCCCTCTCCCGCGCTTGCGACGCTCTCTCGCGGGTTGCTCCGATCGCCGTAGCCGGTAGTCATCACAGGGAGGCCACTCGTATCTCCCTCTCTTTCTCTCTCCCACGCACGCGACAACCCTGCTCCTCTCTCGCCCGCTCGAGCGGCAACGCTATGCTCTCTCCGCCGTTGCAGCTCCCTTATGTAATCTTTGCAGAGCCCAATCTGGCAGTTATGCGTAGACCTGCGAAAACCTTAGACCTTCGTGGATCTACGATTTCATCCCCTGCACAGGTAAGGGCGATTCTCTGAATAGTAGCTCTAGGGTTTGATTCTCTCAGTAATTTAGCCTAACTTATAGAATTTGCTTCGGTTTGGAGCACTGCAGGTCTTGGACTGTACAGAGCAAACACTGAAGTTAGGGTTGCGAACTACAAAAACCCTAGGTGAGGAAATTTCTAAATCCCATCAATAATCGATCGAATTTAGGTTAAAATTAAAATGAGAAGCTATATATATATATTCTGAAAATGTGTTGAATTCAAATGAAATACACTCCTCTGAGATTTTGTATGTAGTTATTAAGGTTAATTCTAGAATTTTACATGAATTAGACTGTATAGTATGAGAGAATGTGTTAGATGATGATAGGACCTTGTTGGATTGATTTGGATAACTTTTCTTGAAGTTTGAACGAGACATGCATAAAAGAATTAAATTAAGGTTATGTAAATTCAGGAGAAATTGAAAAATTGAGGAATATTGGGAATTAAAGGCATTGGTAAGCCAAATAATCATAGATTGCTGAAACGAGAATCTAGAAAGGTGATTGTGTAAATTAAGGTTATATTAATTAGGAGAAAATTTGAAAATCCTTTAATGAGGCTTTATTTGATGATAAATTGTGATGATTTGGCTAGGTTAACCTTTTGGAGACTCGAAAGGAGTCATTTGAGATTAATTGAGAAACTGAGAGTGATCATCCTCCCTACAGGTGAGTGGATGGTTATGTATCGTATAAATAAGTAAATGATTTTATATGATTTACAAATTTGATTTTGAAATGAATTTTGAAATGAATTTATAATATTTTATGATTGTGGTGAGTCTGAAATAAATTTTGTGACAAATCCATGACTCGTACGTTGAATGTTGATTTATATATTGTAAATAAATGCTCATATAAATTGTTGAATGTTCTTTTATCGTATTTGTGAGTATGGATTGATTTGTAAATTGAAATTTGGAAATTTGGTGTTGGAAAATAAATGACTATAGTCTAAGTCTTGCCACGGATCGGGCGATCGGGGTGGCGTGGTTAAAGCTGATTAAATTTGGCTTGAGGGAGGTGGGTTGGAACGCCTCCATAGGCCGCCGGATAACGTAATAGCACTCCACAGAGTTCCGGACTAATGCCAAGGTGAAAAAGGGATTTTTTTTTTTTAAAAAAAAAAATGTGTGAAAAATCTCTTAATGGGTCCTGCCAATAGTCATTGGCAAGATAATGTTTACGAAACTCCCCAAAATTGTGAAAAAATGAATTTGGACCAATTAATTTGATTATATGAATCATAGTGATTTGATATGAATGATTTTATATAAATGAATTTCTTTATGTCATCAAATTATATTTGATACATGTATTTGGCATCACCACCCTCACCCCTCATTAATATGCTGCATACCATTGCACTCGACTCACTGGGTATTTAAAATACTCACTCCCCTCCTTCTTTTGCCCTTTTTAGAGGATGTGTAGGGAGACGATGTCCACTATTGCTAATTGGAGGTTTATTTTGTGGTATTTTGAGGTAGGTATGATTTAGGTATTTATTTTGAGAATGTAAGTAGTTAGACCATGGAAAAAAAATTCTGTACATCTCATACCGTGTGGATTTTTCGACTTTGGTTGAGTTATTCAACAAGTATTGATAAATTCCGACGATTATGATTTGGACTTGCATTCTTTTGATTGATCTATTTTTGGAAACTATTTTATCTGTACTGAGACATTTTGATTGAAATTTTAAATTTCGATACTTTCCTTTGGATTTGCGAAATTTTGTACATTTCATACCATTTGGACTTCACTAACATTTGCTTGTTTTCTTCAGATAAATATTAGTAAAATCCTGCGATTATGATTTGAGATTTCTTGTATTTTAAAGGCTTTATTTGTACTGAGAAATTCTGATTGGTTGGGATGGCCACACTACATACGTACATGTACAGGAATCCCTTCTCCGATTGTGTGCCGACGCATGCTTGTGTATACAGGGAATGAACCAGATGAGTCATTTGCATATGTATTGTTTTATGCTTTTCTTATTTTTTATTGATTGTGTACTTGAGGTTTAAATGTTTAGGAATGTAGGTTTGCGGAATCCTGATATATTAGGAGATTCTACCCGTGTACCGAGACAACGCGACAGTTGTTGCGTGCTCGATTCGAAAATCGGGGCGTGATATTAAAAGGCAATTATCTTTGTGTGGATTTTAAAAATCTAAGTATTTATTCTGTATTTAATATTTCACATGTTTGATGGGTTCATCAAAGGATATACATCTCATGTGTTAAGGGTATTAAGTTATAAAAACAATTTTAACAATAAAATTACTCATGAATAATAGAAAATAAAAGTCAATGGCACATGGTCGTTGGACCATCTCCGGTAGTCATTTGCAGGTCCTTCTACTTATGAAATCCCAAAAAACACATCGACATCAGTTCTTTTTCGAGTCAACAGAGCAATACATCTATGAAGCAAAACCCACTTTCAAAACAATTTACTTTTGTTGTTGAAAATCGACCATGAGATGAATGCAATGAGACATGACCCCTTTTCACTATTTTCAACTTTCAAATAAGGCCAATCAACTTCAATTTAAATGACATCTGCCGCTCCCTTCTTGTTATAAGGTTAGATTTGAGCCTTTATGAGGAAAAAAAAAAAGTTTCAAATAAGTATTTGTTCATTGATTCACGGAAATTTACCAAGATCATTTAAGTATATGTGATAAATGGCCTTACATTAAAGTAAGGGCTTGTATGTTATTTTAATGGAGGTCTTGCTGCCTCCTTGTCTCCTTGGGAAACCCACTTATTGATGAAGGAACAATTCCAAACAGAATGAGCAAATATGAAAAAAAAAAATGGAATTATTACAATGGATTACTAATAAAAAAAAAAAGAAAAGATAAATAAAGTTGAATGAATAACCGGTAGTAAATTCTCAATTTTATTAGCTCAGTAGCTGTTTGCCTAACTTTTTTCCAACTTAAAATCAATTTAAAACTAAAAATCAGGTCAAATGAATTTTTCAAAAATTGTTTAAAAAAGAAGCTATTTTTTTTTTATGAAAAGTTTCTAAGAGGAGTTTTTGTCCAACTCTTTTAATAAAAATGTCTAAACCGACGAAATTATCTTTAATTATTTTAACTATTACAATTTTTTCATATATATAAATCTTTAAAAAGAAAAGCTAACTATTTCAATGGTGGTGGATAAAATAAATTATTAATTTATTATTTTTATGACTTTATCAAATATTTTGAAAAATATATGAACTATAAATATTTATATTTAATTTATAAATATTTTAGAATTATTTATGAAACTATTTACTTCATAAAAAATTTAATATTAATTATCCTTGATTATAATTTTACTAAGTTTACAATTTATAAAAGAGTTTTTTAAATAAAATTATCAAATAATTTATAATTTTTTACACTATCTTATAAATTAAAAATAAAAATTTTTAACCAAAAAAAATAAGAAAGACAGGCAAAAAATTCTCTCAGGAAAGCAAACCGAAAGAACTTTGGTTTAGTTGCAAATGAAAGTAGTAGAAAAGATGGAAATTATACATAATTTCAATTTTAATATAAAATGAGCAAATGACATGATCTATCTCTGGGCTTTTTTTTTGGGACAGAAGTAGTACGAATTCTTGTGATTTATGATTGTTATGTGACCACTCTGGTCCAATTTTATTGATGATACAAGAAGAATTAAAATTTTTGGTAGAATAAATTATAATTATTATTATATGAATAATTTTTTATATTGAAAAATCATACATAATCCTAATAATTGAGCTATTTGACAAGTAAATGAAAGATGGGCCTGCAATCTTAGCTTGAGTATGTATGGAAATTATACATAATCCTAATTTTTGGCAATGGAAATAGGTCATAAATTTGGCCCCTGCTCGCAATCATGCCAACTCTTGGCCGACGAGTCTTCTCTTACCCAAATATATAAAATGACAATGATGGATAAGGCCATCTTTTTGTGAGCAAGGGTATCCTTTTTATTTTTTATTTCTTTTAGTTATACAATGATTTAAACCTGAATCTCAAGATTGGGGAAGACGAGATTATGACCACTAAATTAATCCTTCAGACTGAGCAAGAGTATACTTAGAGGACCATCTTGAATCTATGTAGTTGACCATGTCTTGATCTTGTTTTAGACTCGGAAACAAAAATGAAGATTTGGAATACATTCTCTTGTTTCCCCTTGAAAGGCAGGACCACGTAGATTGCAAGGAAACTAGTGCAGCTTAATGGCCTTTCTAGCCCAAGTGGGGGGATTCATTGGCCTGTTAGACCTAAGAACCTTCATGTACTTGGAACGTACTGCTGTTGGGGTGTTGGCACCCTTCCGGCCTCCAACAAATGAGAGAGTATTCCCTCAACTTTTTTAAGACAACATGCGAGGTCAATACATACAAGATTAAAAGGTTAGACTTAACAATAACATGGTTTGACGCGACTATTAATTGGGTTGTCCTACATCAAGTTGGCCCTAAACACCTTTACTGGCCATCATTTCCTTCTTTTTTTTTTTATAAATAGAAAGGCTTGAACTTGATAGTTTTACAAGGAGGAAAGAGAAAGATGTCAATTAAGGTATAGCTTATTAACACTTGCCACCATGTTTAGCCGTTATGTGCATAGGCTGTGCGATATTTGTGTGATGAAATTTGAATCTCACATAAACAGGTGCTAAAGCCATTAATATAGTGAAGTATCTTTTGGAATAAACTGTAAGATTTTCAGGCCATAATAGATAATACCTCACGCATTAAAGAGATTATTTTGACTTATATGACATATTTTTTGTTTTAATTTAAAATAATTAAATTTTTTTATTCTAAATTTACTATTTCTTATATTTTATTTTATTCAAACAAAATTGAATTTATTTCAAATGTTAGATGCAAAACTGTCATCACAGTAGTGAACTAGGCCACAACCATAACCTTTTGGACAATCCTTTGCCCAAATGGCCGCATCCTCAGTGCCACGAGTTACAATCTGGGACCGTCACATATGAAAATCCTTCCAAATCCAGTTTCATTCCCTCACAATCACCGGAAGAATTGCTCAAAAACCGCCCAAGGACTCGTGCCATTGTATCGGTCTAGTCTTTTCTCAACAGTCAATACTTCGCCATGGCCGTAGTACCCTCATTGAGATCCAAAGATTGTGCCGTGTTCAACCATGGCGTGGCACATGGTGGATCAAGTAAGTATAGTGCCAACGAGAGCATTTTGACGAGTCTTTCATTATTTCATGTTTGGGTTTGGAGTCTTTTATGTATATGAGACAGCTTGCTTGCTTCTTGAAAGTGAGTCCTGCAGGAATGAAGACTATAGCACAGGCTTGTCAAGAAAGCAGTATATGTCCCGTCTTCCTTTATCGCTCTATTTTGGTTACCATTGTTAACAAGGCGACTTGCAACGCGAAGGCTCCATGACTTGCAAACCAGCCTAATCGTCGGAAGATTGACCAGTTCTTTTGGTTTTTCGTTTTTGGCAGTTCTACTTCCGAGTCCAAGACCTCCTCTCTCCAAGGTAGAGGCATACGGAGCATGCATCTGTAACAGGAACTTTTTCAAGAATGAGAATCGCTTGATCATGAAGCTTTGAACTCCAGATCTGATCACGTCATTGTCTCATAAAACCAAATCATAAATACATTTCGCCTTTTTCATTTATTTGCAGAAAAGGACGGATAAATGTAAACATTACCTAAATCAATTTTCTATCAATACCAAGAAGTTGCAGTAACTAATAACAAATTGGAGAGAGATGACATGCACTCCCACCATCTTTCCTGGGATTTTACAGGTGAAATTGAATACAAAGACATGCTCTAACTACGAGATTGTTTACTCAAAAGTTCCCACCAAGCCGCATCATAAACCTTGGCACATGAAATCCCTTATTCTGGCCGTAAACAAGTGTGATCTAAACATCAATGCCTCATCATTCCAACAATATGC
Organism: Dillenia turbinata; assembly: GCA_037126225.1. Classification (NCBI taxonomy): domain Eukaryota; kingdom Viridiplantae; phylum Streptophyta; class Magnoliopsida; order Dilleniales; family Dilleniaceae; genus Dillenia; species Dillenia turbinata. The sequence continues at coordinate 20,578,195 of JBAMMX010000008.1, read as the reverse complement.
AATCCACAAATATTGAAACCCCAATTCATAAAACATCCTGCACAAGGTCAAGCAACCGAACTTCAGTAATATTGTATCTTAGAAACCCCCATAATGTGGTTCAATGAAAACATAAATAGAGTATACAAGTTGGTGAATGAACACCTCAAGTAAATCATGAAGACTCTTCGTGTGCATTGCCAAGGTCTTCTGTAAATTCACCAAAAATATTTGGGCACCCATCCCAATTTCTTTGCTCTCGTGCTTCCCAGTATCCACCTACATAGCGGAAGGGGCCATCTTCATCTTCTCGAGAAAACCACCGAGGCTTCCATCCGTTTTCTTGTAATTTCCTTGACTACATGGAAGAAGTTCCTTGTCAGGAACTAAAAAGCAATTGTGAATCTTTGTGGAGACAAAAAAGATAACATTTGAAAATTTCATAGCAGAAAACTCTCTGAATTTAATTAAAGGTGTTGCCCTAAGTGAAGAAAAAAAAACCATGTTTTCGAAGTTCTAATAGCATGTGAATTAAGTTTCAAGCATGCAATATCACCCTTGTAAAGGTGCCCCCCCCCCCCCCAAAAAAAAATCCGTGCAGAGCCATATCTCGTTTCAAAATTCAAATCCACAGAGAAACAATTAGAATCAGGGCCACAAGGATATGTTTGGATCCCCTTATCCCCCAACTTTTCATACCACCTCCTCTCCAAACTATAAATTTCTAGCACTTTTCAACCAAATTACTAATCTCGAGGACTTTCAGAGGTAAGCTTCAACATCATGGTTGAACTCGTATTTCTGTCAACTAGAGCGAAAAATAAGCGAGTAAAACTCTTTCAATCTATAGCAACAATATACATATTTTCCTTCAAGAATTGAGTTGTAAATTACAAGTTCCAAAAATAAACAAATAAATAAATAACAAAAATAATAAAATAATAAAAAACAAAAAAACAAAAATCAAATTGCAAACACAAGTAAAATATATTTTATGAATGCAAGGAATCACAAAACATTTTTCACAACACATTGGGTGATACATATGCTGTGCCAGGTGCACTACTAAACACAAGTTACGGGATGTTCATTTCACCAGTTAACTGACCTCCATAGCATGTCGAAAATAAATACATGTAAATGCATGCTCGTAAATATATTGTGGAGGACACAAAATGTGCTGGACTTACCAATCTCTGTCTCTTCTCTAACCTCAGTTTCTCTGCATTTGCCTTATCATACTCTCCATTTTCAAGATGCCGCTGGTCTGGTCTAAGTCTTGAATCTGTAGGAGGGAGCTTCTCCTTAATCCGTTATCAAATACCCGGGATCAGACAGAGCTAAAAGAGACGATTAGAGACGCATAATGAAACATAAAAAGCAACCAAGAGATGGGTGATTCAATATATCATCTCTACCTGCAACCCTCGTGTTAGCTCATTCAGAGTAATTGCGAAAGACGTCAAGTTGTATCTCGTCAGATTTGGAGGAGGCTTACTCCTTTTCCACAACAAGCAGGCATCTGGCGATTGACTACAATCTTTGGACTTCATAGATCGCTCACCATTGACATAATATATGCTGTCATCCCACTTCCCAAACACCGTAGCAACCTTTTCCCCATTCGCATCTTCAACAAATCCATGAACCTGTGTCATGTCCATCTCAAGTTATAATTTTCTGGCCATTATAGACCAAGATACAGAAAATAATTATTCTTTTCAAAAAAAAAAGTTTATCAAGAACATTTAAACCATCACAAGGAATATCATCACTTACATGGTGAGGGTTCCTTTCAAGAATAGACTGTTCTTTGAACTTCAGTTTGCATGAATAATCTCGGTTACCACTTATATGCATTATCCCATGATGGTTCAAGTACACTTTACCAAGAATGAGGTTATGAATGCTGGTTGTGATCTGAGAAAAGCAAGAAGCGTGCGAGAGAAAAATATTAATCACGAGTATTCACCAATAAAGCAGTAACTGATAACTAAAAGAAATTGCGGTGCACTGCAAAAACCAGTATATGATGGTGACAAATCTCACCTTACTCCACCGATACACTTCTCCATCGTCAAATTCTAGAGTCAGAACTCCAACAGGGTCAAGCTGTATTGATTGCCCCCAAAATTTTGTTCTGAGATTACTATCACCCCAGAATTTCCATCCTCTACCTTCACAATGGCAAGCAAGAAGTGTCGGATGGTGACTAACCTATCACAAATTATGACAAACAACTTAGATGAAAACACATCAGATTTCAACATCCTGTATTTATTTGGTTTAACTTGGGAAATGATATAAGCCCAAAGGACATGCCTTAACATACAAATACCTAAATCCTGATCCATTAAACTCCATGCCTATAACACTCACGCGTGCATTCATACACACTCACGCAAAACAGAAAAATAAATAAGTAAATAATAATAGAAATGTCACACCTAGAAGACAAATTTCTGTCTAATCTTGCAACCAGGTAAAAACAGATATAACAAATAGACGCTTTCTAAAATTCTAAATTTTTCTTTTCGTGTGTGTGTGTGTGGGGGGGTTGGCTTTTTCTTTTAGGTTGGTTATGAAGATAACTTGATCAATCTAACCGCTGTCATCATTTCTGTGTTCTTGTCATGCATTGTTTTGTCAACGACAGCACTTAACAAATACTGACCTTCTCAGAGAAGAAGCGGACACCCTTCTCAGGATAGTCAGCTTCATAAGTTTCCCCAAGCAAAGGATTGAAGGGTTTACAATGTCGACCCTCAGAAGAAGCATAACCAGAAACTGCAAAAGCTGCCACATTCACAATCCGTAGAAGACTGTTTCCCTAAGGGAGACATAAAGGGAGCAAGTAAATAATGTCAAAACATTAACATAACATATTCCTCACTTTCACACATACACACAAGTCATACACATGTAATATAAGTAACTTTCCTTTTTCCTCTAGAAGTAAAAAAGAAAAAGAGATTCTACACACAAAAAAAAGTTAGAAAAAGGAAATATATGGAAATATCTAAACATGAATCTTGCCAAGTGTTCAATTAAATAAAAGACACTCCTGCAGCACGTTAAACAGGGTCTGAGCTCGCACATACTCCACTAACCCAGCATAGTTCAATTTATGCCAAATGATACAAGAGTGGTGACAGGTATTAGCATCACATTCTAGCTCAAAAACACATATTTTGTAGTGGGACTGCTTTAATAAAATGTTCATTTATTGCAGCAACAAAGAATCTATAAGCATTTCACCTAGTATGTGCCTTATGGTCACAAATGTCAATTCCCCCACTTGCCCGGCGGATAAGAAAGATGATATATGAGTCCTCATAGCAAATAAAAATCTATCAGAATGTCGACAAATTACGATGTAAATTATAAACACATGTATTTTACAAGGGAAAAACTTCGTGTATTACCACATCTAAAACCCGTAACACATTTAGATTTATAGCTATGAGGCACGGAATGCACATAGGCATGGACCATGGGAAAGAACATGACATAACATCGACAAGGTGAGATAAGTTTAAAATTTTACACCAATGTAACATACAAAATATTGTATCCTGACATGTATAAGACCTGCCTCTCTCCAAAAGGTTTAGTCCAGCATAGATTTCAACAGGTTCATATTCTGATTTTTGACAATTTAAGAGTGAGCATTTTAAACGTCACTTAATAGGTCAATACATGTCAGCAGATCATCTGTTAAAACCCACAATACAACTTCCAGAATATCCACAATAATTGTATGGATAATATCCACTAAGGACTCTCTCTACAACATAGCAAGAAAATCTCAGGTACATGCTTCATTATTTTTTTGCATTATGTGTAAGAGGAATAAATCAATATATCATCTGTGTAGCAATTTTTACACACACACACACACACACGAATTCAAAGAATAACAACAAGAAAAAGTAGTTGAAAGTGACAAAGAATGCAGTATGCGTACCGCTTTTCCATGCTTATAGGCTCGATCCAAAAGGTAAGAATACTCCAAGTCCTCAAAACATTTCTGAAGAGAAGATATTGGCTCATTAAAGTAAACAGGGAGACAAACACGTGTCAGATCTTTCCCAACATTATCTTTGATCAAGGACCAAAGACTAACACCTTTCTCTCTCTCAACTGGATCAGGAAGCTTTTTTCTCCTCGTCATGTAACTCTCTACGGACTGCTTACTGAATTCGTTTTCTTCGTTTTCGGGTCCCATACGCTCCTCCACTTGATTTGCAATTCTTGTTATGGTTCCAAAGCTTTTGATGGGTTCAGAGAAATACTCTTCTGTATCAAAAAATGAGATTTCCTCTTCATCTGAAACTTCCTCAAATTCTTGTTTCTCAACATCATCCGATGATTCAGTCGTGCTGCACTCTGGACACCATACCAAGCGGAAAGTGAGAAGGAAGAAACACGCCATAGAACTCCAAACCAAATACTCTAGACATCCTAAATAAAAGTTGACAACAGAATTTTATGGCTTTCTATGCTCTAGGCTTCACCTTCAAATATATATATATATATATATATACATAAAAATAAAATAATATCTTGAGAGGCCCATTGGCGCAATATATAATTGACTTCATTCTTGAACTTCAAAATGAGAAATTTCATGAGGTTTACAGCCAATGGACTAGTAATGTAGAAACAAGGTTACAAGCCCACAAGACAAACAAAGTCAGGTCTGTACTATCAAGAGAAGTTTCCTCTTGGACTTCAAATTTTACAGCCAATTCTAAGAGGACAAGAAAAATAAACAAAGAAACAAAATAGTAATCCACACAACATGCCTGGACAAGGCTTTTGAATCTTAATACACCGAACTAAACATAAATTAGCAGATATTACTAACTCATCTCATTCAAATGTTGATATCTGAATTTGAATTGAATGATTTTGTCTCCTTCAAGCCCCGTTTGTGTGTCTTCAAATTGCCTCTATTTTGCTTTATTCTATTTGTAATATTTATCAATAAAAGCAAAAAGTTTTTTCTAAGAGATAAGATTTTGTGAGCACGAGACGAATATTCTATTTGTAATATTTATCAATTAAAGCAAAAAGTTTTTTTTTAAGACATATAAGATTTTGTGAGTATGAGACGAATTTTCCAATAAAAAGAACTAAAATTATCAATATATTAATTCTTTTCTGCATTAGGAACCCCATCTAACCTCAACATTCCCAAACAGGCCTAGATGAATGTGTGGACTTTCATTAAACGATTGCAACTAGAAATGTTACTAAGCAATGAAAGGATTTATTAGCAATGTTCTCTTTCATATTGACAACAATGACCACCAAAATAGGGGTTATGTAGCCGGGCGACATAGAATTCAAAATTTGATATGGGAGCCCCAAAAAGTGCTTGATAACATTTTAAATATAATAAATCTGCTACATTTGGAGCATTAAGAAGAAGAAAAGAGACTGTTACCGAAAAGTTTAAGTAGATACCAAAATATTTGCCACGCACTACACCAGAAAATTCATTCTTTGTCAATTGAAATTCAGTATCATGAATTCCAGAGGCATCAACTTCAATATTCGTAGCCTGCGCCAATGAGAAAAAACTTTAGCAGCCAATAAGCCAACCTATTTTAATTGCGAAAATTCAGGTTCAACATGTGATCATTACCAAGGAAAGTCATTTTGTCATAGAAATTCCTAAATCAGCCAAAAAGAAAGTTATCTGAAGTTTCTTGTTTCATTAAAATGACTGTTTCTTGTTTCATTAAAATGACTGCTTTAACGTTGCTAATCCCAGACGTGACACCATCGAATCACAAATAGATTAGTATTCATAAATCTTATGTTGGAATTAAACTGCAAACATAAAAACCAAAAAACAAACTATGCAAAGCATAGAATAAACTAGCTAAAGGTATTCAAAGTTCTAGTCTCCTCTATGATTTACAAACATGCGATGGTTTCACAAAGGGTTCAAGGTTTAAAGTTTAGTGCATGAGCAAATTAAAACTTGGCAATGGTTTCTAGAGCTGAATCAATATTCTAGTCATAAAACTTAACTGTGAAATAAAAAGAATGGATTAATCTGATATCTTAGTAAACCCCCCAACACAAAAAAAAAAAAAAAACATTTCGGCACTAACAAACTGATATCATAATTGTTGCCCTTGGTGACAATCATCTTAATTTCTCCGCTTCCTCATAATGTTAATACTAATAACACATACATACTTTGTTTGTTTGTAGGTTATTGCGCATGCACAGGATGAGTTTACCATTTCATACTTTACTACGGTAGTAATTGAAATTTCACCCTTCTGGAAAAAAGCGAGAATCCCTTAAACCAATAAATTATGTTTAAGCAATAAATAATACGAATGACCGCTTCAAAGTTATGATTCAAAACAATCATTAACCATGTAAATCTATCACTTCCCAAAACCCATTACATCAAAAAGGAAAAGACATTTATATTTTTATCTTTTTCTTGGTATACCTCTTTTCCATGAATCTCTCCGACACAGATTTTAATAACTTGAGGAGACAGCACAATCTTCAAGCATGTGACAAAGGGTTGATGCAACAAAGCACCAGTTTGGTATGAATGCTTGGACATCGCTCATCCATAAATTTTACCAAGGACAGCATAATCATGAAAAACAATGACATCTGGGACTACCAAAACAAAAGGACACATCAACCTTGCCCTACGACCAAACAAAAGTTATAGGGGCCCCTGGAGAAGTCTGGCAAGAAAAAGAATTATATCCCCAGATATCATTAGGCTTTCTTGTAAGAACCTCACCATTGCCACGCGGCTATGAGAGAGGAGAGGGAGATAAAAGAGAGGGACACCATTTTATCTATCAGATCTAAACAATCAACATGTGGATAATTATCTTCCAACTTCAATAATGTCCGGGAATTGATTAAAGATTACCTCCAATTGCCTTAATGTGTCGAGCAAGTTAGATCTCTCTGTATAAAGAAGTCTAAACTGGTTTTGTATTTCAGAGAACTCAGAGAGCACAATCTGTTCACAATCCTTGACAAGTGCCTCGTTGACACCCTCTTCAAGCAATCGATTTTTGAGCCTTTCGGTGGACACAGAAATGTCATTTGGCAAAGTTGATAAATTATCATTCAGTGGCCTCAAACAGAAAAGGCTTCGAGTGGAAACCAATGCTTCAATCCAAGCCACACGATCTCTTTTCGAACCAGTCCGCAGATGAAGGGTTTTTGTTGCTGTGAATATGTAAAACCTCTTGTCATCGGACTTGCTCTCTCTAAATGATGAGATCTGCTAACATAACCCAAACCATTAAGGTTGTTGTAAGATGTTCATCAGCACCAAACTCATTTATGATTTAGGCTAAATACAATGAAAAACCTAGACCGTATTAAAGATCAATCAACATCCGAATACACAAACCCCAGATCATAACATGCAAAATTCACCTCAAACAAACATCACCCAACACAGAACAAGGACAACGAAAGCAAAAAGGACACCCTAAGGTCTAAAGTAGGGTGATAAATGCAAGGGTAGGTGAGAAATGGAAGGCCAGCGAAGCAAAATAAAATGACTTCAAACCCGCAATTAAAATAAAACCCAACGAAGTTAAAACTAAAAGAAATGAACCCCACCAAACCCCATTTCAAGTCCCCATGTTTTCCTTTTGGATTTTCACACAAAAATAAAAAAGACAATAATAAATAATAAAAGAAGTTACTCAAATTAATTAGAGACCCTTTCCAGGTGAAATAGATCTAAACCGTCGGATCAAAAAAAAATTGGAGACGTGAAATTTAAAAGACCGGAATACGAGCAGAGAGAAGTGGGAATGAGAGAGAGAAAATGGACCCAAGAAACGAATTGTGAAGATCAGAAAAAAGAAAAGCAAGACGAAAGGGATCTACAAACCATTCATAGTGCCAATATGATAGAGGTGTTTAAATGATGATGTGACCGCTGTAACCTAGACCCTACTCCTAAGTCTATAATACCCCCACATACCCCATGTTTGATGTGACCCACTATAGATTCACAATCAGTTAAACTGTAAAATTAAAAATGAAAAATGAAGGCACCATAATTAACAAAAGAAAATTCAAAAGGGAGATTGTCACAGGTGAAATCAATCAAAAAATTGCAAGATGGGGATTGTAAACTGAGAGAAAAGTACTGAGAAACTTACAGACATACCCAATTTTGATTCGAAGAATACAGAAAATATGATGAACAATGAGAAGAACTTGCGGGTATTTGGAGAAATGTGCTCAGATATCTAAGAAAGTAGCCATAAGAAAATATGTGGCAGAGATTGAGTACGCTTTATTGGGGGGGGAAAAGAATTTCGTCTTTTTTCTTGAAATTGAAATTGCCCAAAGTGGAGCTAATTTTCTCACGCCGATTATACCTTTTTCTCTTACCACTCCATCTTAACCCATACCCTACTCCTCTCTCTCTCTCTCTCTCTACATTTTAATTATCTTTTTTTTTCTTTTTTTCCTATATTTATTTCACATTCATACATACACATTCGCTCCCTTCTCTCCCTCTCTTAAATGTGTATACCTTCAGATGAACGATGCCAACCGTTTTCTCTCTCTTCCTTCGCCCAACGCTGTCGAGTCTCGGAAGGCGACTAACACCGGAAACGACATCGCCAATGATTGTAACGTCGTCTTTCGGAGACAAGAGAGCGAGATTCTCGGATCGACGAATCTTAGAATACGAAAGCACACCATTCTTCAACAGAAACCAACGAGATCTCCATCCCTTACCATAATTCGTCCACTTATTCAAAACTCCGGCAACCACATTGCCCGGTTCAGATCCGACTTTGCTTTCGGATCCGCCGGAAAACATCATCGCCGACGATCCAACACTTCCGTGTCTCGAAAGCAAAATATCCGGCGACTGATCTCCGATTCCTGGAGTCGCCTCCAATGTTATACAACACAATGGATGCATTTCTCTCATCCTCATTGTACAAATCAAATCTTCATCAATAAATTTGAGAAAGAGAGAAAGAGAGGTTAGGGTTTTAGAGAGAGAGAAAGAACAAGGGGGTAATTGAGGAGAGAGAGAGAGAGAGAGAGAGAGAACTGAGAGAGCTCTGAAAGTGAGAGATTCTGACGAGAGAGGAGAGAGGAGAGAGGAGAGAGAGAGAGAGAGATCGGGGGAGGGGAGATTTTGAAGAATTCGAAGAATTAATAAAAATAAGCGATGGGAAGCTTGAATAAATTAGTAGCTGCGTAGAGATATATAGTGTTTTACATTTACATACACACAGCCGTAGAGAGAGAAAGAGAGGGTGGGGGCGGGTAGAAGCATGATGGCAGAATAGTAATTAAGTACGAGCCAATTAAAATCGAAAGAAACCGAGAATGACTCTTCGATAGAGTCATCATCAAGCAGAGAGAGAGAGAGAGAGAGTTAGAGAGTTTTGAATGGGGAAATATCGGTAAATTCTCGTAATTATAAGGATGCGGGATAGCGTACGGTAGTTCGTGAGGCAACGACTCGTGGAGTCAACGAGCGAGAAAAGAGAAGGAAAGGGGCGGGGGGGATTTCTTCCAATTCTATTATATTTTTCTACATATTATTCCTTCGCAATTTATTTTTCTTGAAGTGTTATTTTTGGCAATAGATTATATGGTTAATGATATTAATTTTTTATGGATAATATTAATTAATTGCAATATGCCACCCCCATTTAAAAAAGAAAAAAAAAACTACAATTGGTCCTTTCATTAGTACCTCTAAATCTCTCTTGATTTTTAATTAAAAATGAAATAGAACTCGTATTTTGTTGTTGCACTGATAAAATAATATTACATATACAGATCAATTAAGTCCAGGCACACGTGTAATTGGACAAAATAAATATTTTAAATCAAATTATTGAAAATTTTTTATGAGACTGGTCAGACCTCTTGAATTTATCTCATTTAATAGGATAAATATTTAATGTTATTGTTGTATCATATTAAGTACATGTTAACAGAATTAAGATTGACATTTTATAATTTATATTATGTAGAAATTATGGTGATAATACTTAGAATACTAGGAATAGTAACAATAATCCTTCACTTTTTTTATCAGCCGAGAAAACTTTCCATTAATTCGATTAAAGGTGTTGAGGCAGCAGCACATTCATAACCATCCACGTTAGCCCAAAATTATTATTTTGAATTTTTTACTATTTTAGCAACCAAATTTGACAGCGGTTAGGGTAATAGGCTAAGTGCTCTTACTCCAAGATTTAATTTTATGTTGGAGCCGGATAAAATAAGGGAGGGTTGATGCGGTGGAAAAACACACTTAATTTATAGAGAGTTTGATAATAATTTAAATTGAATTAATTAAATTATAAATTTATATATCAATTAGTTAATAACAACAACAATAACTATCAAAATCTTAATCTTAAATTATGGAATCGACCATTCAAGAGATAAATATAAATTAAAAAATAAAATAAAATAGAAAACCAGTTAGTTAAGCACAAAAAATGAAAAAATAGTGAAATTTTTGCATAATAATTAAATTCCTTGTATAGCCTTTCTTTTTAATTCCTAGACTTGTAAGTGAAATTTTTGCGTAATCAATTTGTAGGCCAGCAAAGGAACATGAAGACGAAGCTTCCGAAAATAATATTACAAACAAGAAAAAACAAATGTATAGATTAAAAAAAAAAATGTCAAGTCTTCAAAATTTTATTTAATACATAGTATGATCTACTCTAATTTTTTTTTTTTAAATATTTACGTCGTGCAAAATTTATTATTTTTTAATTTTGACTTTTTCTCGATACGTGCGTAAGCATTGTTCTTAAAATAATATACGAGAACCGATATTTATTTGCCCTTGGATAGACATAAACATGGGTATATTCCTTAAGGATTTCACCAAACAAATATTCTAATTTCTAAATTAGTGCTTTGTTTAGTGAACGAAGTAGAATAAATGAGTTAGGATGGAAATTTTTAAAATAAATAAAGGTAAAATTAAAAAATAATAATAATAATTTTCAAAATTTTATTTTTCTTTCTATTCCTATATTCACTAAAAAAATGATCTACATAAATTTCACTTATTTTTATTCCAAGAAATGATATAATTATTTTGTTTTACTTTTAATTTCACAAATTAAATATTATATTTTTTATATTATATTCATACCGGCATTTTGTCCCGTTGCGGAGAGTTTTTCGAACGGCACGAAGAGATATTCCTAGCATAAAGAATTGCCTCACCTTCGTGCTTGCCTATGCAATTAACGATGAATATTATTTATTTATTTATTATTTTAACTAAGACAAATTTTAAAAATTCTAGTTGTCAAGTTACTATATAATATTTTTTTACACGACTCTGCAAGATTTGTATGAGACGTGGTGGGAGTTTTTTTTTTTTTTTTTTTTTTTTAATTTTATTAAAAAAAATATATACAATCAAAATAACTACTCTCAAAACAATTGTTAAATTGAGATCGATAATATTTAAATCATATTAATTAAAATATAATTTTAGATATTGATCGAGTAAAAAAAAAATTCAGACCGTTTGAGAATTTCAAGAAGTGATTGGTCTCTCTAACTCAAAGACAATCGTTTGGCGACATATATTATGGGAATAGATTCGTGATAGTATAGGTACAAAAATGATATTATACATGTTTTATAAATTTTAAATATAATATTTTTTTTAATTCAAGAGAATTCTTGTAAACTTAGAATCACATTTTAGAATTATTCTCTTTATATAATTATAAAAAATAGAATTATTAACACTCAAATTTATTTTTTAAAACAAAACTAACTAGACACACAATTATCATATTATTTTTTAAAAATTAAAAATAATATTATATTAATAATTATTTATATTAAAATTTTTAGCTAATTTTAACTTTTTGAACCAAATAGTTATTCTCGAAAAACCTTGTTCGCGGGTGTGTGTGTCTCTCGGTGGAAGCATTTGGAGGTCGCATTCAGGCTTTTAATGGACTGGAATCAATCTAACTCTGCATCATTATTTTATTTTCTGATAAAAAGGTAGGCGATGCAGAGATCTAACTTTGTTGTCTTTCATTTATGGTTTATCATGATCACCTGCAAAATACAGGGTCATTGAAGGAAAACAATTATCAGATGTCACGCACTGTGAAGCAGAGGATATTTTATAAAACAAGACACTTGTATAATAAAATACGCTGAATTCTTGTAACAGAGGAATACATTGTTTTGTTAACTTTAGTAAGAAAAATCATATACTTATTTAGATGTGAGTAATCCAATATTTTATTCTTTTAAATTAAAAATTTTAAATTTAAATTTTAAAAATAAAAAAAATAATTTAAGAGAGTCAATTTCATAATAAACTTTATAGTATTCAGACCGGATTAATCATCATAATCTAGAAGGAAAAGGTTTTAAAAGTCATTCATGGTTACATCGCATTGCATACACCAATCGAAATTCATTAAAATTTTATGTTTACCAGAGAAAAGAGAATGTTATGTTTACCGGAGATCAACAACTCAAGAAACATAAATTTCACACCAACAATCTCAAAATAGGAAATAATGCAGCCATGTTAGGATTTTCCTCCAACAAAGGACTGTCCTTTAATTTATATTATTATTTTTTTATTAATTCTGTGAATATTACAAAATTTAATGATACCCAGTACATTTACAGAGGGGTGTATTGTAATGCGAGTAACACTGTGTGTCCAATTGCTTTGTTAGCGTAAACATAAAAAGAATGGATTTGCAGAATTACGACCACAACAAGACTTCTCGTTCGTACTCAGAATGGGCAGTCAAACAAATTGGTAAATACCAAGGCATTCGTACCGCCTATTTGGGAGTGAACCTAGCTGACCACAATAGACTGGGCACAACCTGGACCAATTGGCTGAAAACGAGATACAGCACAGCAGTGTTTGGACTTTGGAATTAAATAAAATAAAATTCTAAAATTTCATACATAACAGAATTATTTTCCAATATACATTCATGGAAGAGGCGTAAAATTTAATTCGAATTAAGTGCATTTCACTAGTTCTAATAAAATCTATTTATTTTGAAATTTTATTCAAAATTTTAAAATATGCATATCTTTTTTTTTTTTATTTCAAACACAACATGACCACCAAGGTTAGTTTCTTCAATTTGACGAGAGAGGGAGAGAGAGAGGAGCAAAGCAGAAAGCAGGGGAAAACCAGCACGCACCCGCACGCATGCGAATTGTGGGAAAAAGCAATTCCGTAACGCTAACGCAAGCGAGCCAAATATTTTGGGTGTGGCTCTGACGCGTGTGTCTCCCAGACACTTTCAGAAACACACTCTTCTCTATCCAACATCTGGCTCGCTCTTCCACTTCCCACGCCTCTCTCTCCCTCTAGTTTTTTGTTTTTCAGTTCTCGAGATTCTCAAATGTCATTTTAGCCCCAAGATGAGAAACTCTATCCCCCCCCCCCTCCCCGAGGCTATTTGTTAATTTGAAAAAAGAGAAAAATACAAAATGGCGAAATCAACGTATTGTACGTATGCATGGGATCATGGGGATTGGGGGCGTCTGCCTGGGTTACTCTCGGGCACTCTTCTCACCTTTCTGTTTTATTTTGTTCTAGCAAAAGTATTCCTCATTTAAACTAAAAAATATTTGATAAAAATACAGACATTTCAAAAAAATAATAATTTCTTTACAAAAATTGTTATACAAATAAATTTAGACATTGATATCGGAAGAAGCAAATGATCCAAGTTTCGAGCTCTCCTTGGTCTCTTGTTTGTTGTTAACCACATGTATTCCCCCAATATGATGCGTATCCTTTGAATTTTATGTTGAGTTAAAATCCTCTTCCAAGGAGGTCGCATGGATCAGATTTTGTAAATATATATATATATGGTGTAATATTTTTAGAGTCTAATATGATATTTTAATTTTGAATAAAATTGTGTTTTATTAATTTTATAGTTTTAATTATTAATTAATTAATATTGCTCGTTCAAACTACTCATTTCCTACTTTCCCACCATTGAGGAGTTTATTTTGCAGTAAAGGACTCAAATTGCTCCCACGAGTTTGAAGAGTTTACTTCCTCCTAATGATATCATGAGGCAAATGAGTTTTAGCTCATGTGTCACCTTTTCCCATCCCAAATCTCAAGATTTCGAGTTTGAATCCCATTATATACTCAAAAAAAAAAAAAAAACAACATCTTGAGACTTGCAATAAGTATATGTGTTCACAAATAAATATAGAAGGATACTTGTGCAGGAAGGGAAGGTGATTTGATTTCAGAGATTGTGTGGTAGTTTAAATGCTTGTTCATTTTCCAAAATATATGTGCATAATGTTTGGTTAAAAAATTCCACATTACGGTTCTTATAAGAACACTCGAGTAACAAAAAATTCTTACTCTTGTCTTTTTTTCAAAATTCAGTATTCAAATATTTGTGGACGCAATTGTGATTTTCACAACCCCTTTGAAAAAAAAAGGAAAAAAAATCCACATTACTATATTTCTGGAGGTATAAAAGCTTTACTAGAAGTGATTGTTGTATGATAAGTTTTAATCAAAATATACCCTTTGGGGGAAAAATAAAACCATGGCATTCACAACCTCAAGCTTTGTTTGCTTGTGTATACCTATTGCCTTTTATTCGGTTTAATATGTGTTACATATAATGTTAGATTTTTAGATAAAATATGGATATAAATCTCAATATTTGAAAATACTTTTGAGTTTGAGTTATGCTTATTTTTAGCTTAAAAATCTAATATTCTGTTCAAATATTTTTATTGTTTGTGCTAAATAGGCTTTATTCATGCAAAATAATATAAGAAGAAGTGTTTTATCACTAAAATACTTATCTAAATAGATACTGAACATGCTTCATAGTCCGTAAAATTCTAAATTCGAATCTTACAAGAGCATGTTCAAAACATTCAAGTTTTAAGAAAGCTTTACAACTTTTGATATTTTGATAAGGAATTTACTTAAAGAGATTGATTATAACTCAAAGAAAATAATTTATACTGAGAGATCTCTTACAATAATATTTAAAGTATATAGCAATATTTTTAGGTCTTAGTCACTTTTTTCTTTTAAAAAAAATGAAGAAGAAGAAGAAGAAATAATCCAAAACTAGGGTCCGGTGATGTAGTTTGGAATTGGATCATGTTGGAGGTGCATTTCTTATTATCCTCGATGGATATAAATATAAAAAAAGAGACACATTTTTTATTAAATGAAATATTTTAGCAGTTAAAATTTGAATTATGTTTTAATTTTGGTTTATGTCAGAAAGAAATTAATGGTGAGGGATTTTTGTACCACCACCTGTGACATTGACTAGTTTGACCCCTGACCACTACGATATTCAAGACGCGCATCTGTTATATTGGATTTGGCAATGTTTTTTTTTTCAATTTCCCTTTTTTTTTTTAATACGGAGAAATTTCTCTTCTTTTTAAAAATAATATTTTTATAAATAAAAATTTTAAAAATAACTTTTAAGAAAAAACTTTTAAGAAGAATTGTTTCTTCTCCTTATTTTTTACTTTTTAGGAAGTATATATATTTTTTTATTTTATTTATATCCTCACTTGAAGGATATAAAATTTTAAATATATTCATACCTTAAATTCATTTACCCTCGTGTCCTTTAAATCTAGATTCTTCTTCTTTAATTTTAACTTTTAATTTTTAATTTTAAAATTTTAATTTTATTTTATAAATATGAAATCAGTTTGTTTTTAAAAGTAGAAGTAGAAAATAATTTTTAATTTTATTTCAAAAATATATAAAAAAAAAAAAAGAAAAGCTGAAAAAAAGCTCTAACAAAACGGACACTATATTTACAAAAAAAAAAAAAAAAAAAAGCTTTTTATTTGGGAGAGTGATACAGAGTATGTTCCATTTGAATTTCAAATTTTTAATGGACAAGAACACGCAGTGAAGGCATTAATGAGTGTGAGAGGTGAATTTGGGAATTTGGATTCCCTAATTTGTTCCTTTCTTTTAAAAAATTTGTTCTATTATTTTCTGCAAAATTATCCTATAAACAAACATTTATTTATAACTTGGAAGTTAATATTGTCAAATTTAAAACATTAATAAAATATTAATAAATGTTATTTAGTTTGTTTATATCTCAAAATAAATCATTTATAAGTCACATTAAAAAAAAAAAAAGTTTAACTGAAGCTAATTTTTTTTTTTCTTTTAAGAGATTATAAACTCAACCGAGAGTATATAAACTCTTCCACAAAAAAATAAAAAATTTCTAGAAAAAATCAAACAAATTTCATAAAATGATATCCTTTATGTCACGAGTAGGAAATTAACAAACGCCACAACTACAATCTAATCAAAAATAATAAAGAAAAATAATTATTTTATATAGTTTGGTACTTTTTTGTCTATGTCCACGAGAGTTTTAAGTTTTTTTTTTTTAATGAGTATAAATTAATATAAATAGTATGACTTCTTTGAGAGCCCATCTAAATCCAAATATCCCCTTATATACTCTTTCGCAAATCTACAAATTATAAAGCCCCGATGGTGTTTCTCATAACCTTAGCCGAAGCCATAGCACCTAATTGAGTTATATACATAATATACAGGGTTACTTTTTTTAAAAAAAAATTAATTTTAAACAAGAAAAATAAATGCACTCATACAGGGAAACTTGGCACTCAGAAAAGAAAAAGTCTTATATTTTCCAAGCATGAACAGAGCTTGATCTGGGCAAGCGAAAGTAAATCTTGTCCTGCAGAATACCATAGGCAACAAGATGATGATAAGAAATTGAGTTATCTTTAAGTTGTAATTGGTGGATGTTACAAACGACTCCAAGAAATGACAATCTCTCCGGCTGGTGGGGACGACGTTACATTATCCTGATTATGCAGAAAAGACCCTTTTTGAAAGGGATTGAATTGCAAGGGAATACAAGCTTATGAAACTATTCCCTCCTTTTTACCTTATTTTCTTTCCTTTCTTCCCTTTTGCCCAAACCCACAAATTTTCCCCCTCAAATATGTGTTTATTTTTAAATTATTATTATATTATTTCCACCACCGATATCTAAAGTTATATTTTAATTAATCCGATTCAAATACTTATAGGGTCTTATTTAAGAGCGGCTCTTTCATTATAATTTTTTTTTTTTTTAAATTTTTAACTGATATTTAATTAAAATACATAATATCTTATTCTATTAAATCGACTATTTATTAATTTTAAATTATTATTATTGTGTCCGCTATTTCATCTTAAATCATTTTAAATTAGGTTTAAAGTTTAGAAGAATAATTATGATACTGGCCTTTCCCTGTTTACATGAAAGAGACCTTTCATCTTCAATTTCTTATTCATCAAACCCAGGACTATGTGTGTTGTGCCACGTAATTCCATCCAAGTACGGGAAAAAATTAGTTTAAATTAATCTAAATAACAATGCGATAAAATGAAAATTAAGTACTGAAATTCTAAAATCTAGATTCACATGCACAATCAATCACCCTTGCGGTTGAGAGGTACCTTTGCAGGATCTTGAGTCTATCCCAAGTTACAACCCCCTAAACCTTTTAAGTCAGCAACACACAGAACCACCTACTTTCAAGTCAGATGTTATAATTCTCCTTTTCTCCGCTGATTAAGATTAAATTACCTTGGTGAATTAAGCCCAACTGATGGATGGAAGAGAAGCAAAAAGTGACAGAACCCACGTGGACAAGACACATACATGGAATCGAAGGGTAGCAAGTAGATCAAAAATCCTTTCCAGCTGGATAAATTTTAAAAATAATAATAATAGTAATGATCCAATGCTCCATGGGGCAACCAAATCAAATCAAAGTCACCCATCCCCAGAAATGATTGTGTCAGCTCTTTGTGAGACCAAAGCTATCTTTGTTATCTTCTAGCCATGTGTTTGTATTAAGATGGGCTAATTCCCTAGCAATTTTGAATTTGGCCCACACATCAACATTTTTTTTTTTTTCCAAGAACAAAGTCTAATTAAGACACACACCCCCACATAGTCAGAGTCACAAGTCAGTTCCAAAATTGACATCGTATAGGAGGGGCAAAAACGACTAGCCAAGTATCACATAAAACTCTCACTTCACAACCCCTTCATGTTCATGTAATAGACCAAACATTAACATCTTTTCCCAGCACCAACATGCTCAATGCTAACTTTTCCTGTTACGGTTTCTCATTCTTTTCTGGCAAACTTGCAGTTTTGATTGGAAATGGGTTATAGTGTTTTGTTTACTAAGTACAAATTGTGATTTTCCGGATTTTATTTTTATAGGTTTTGCTTGTGGGCATCGACATGGTCATGTGTTAAAAGAGAGAGGCACGCCTTAATAGTAGGGTTTGCCACAGTGACTCCCCCCCTTGTGTATCTTATAAACATCAACATTATTAATAAAATCTTTTTTAATTGTGCCTAACCTCATAAGGATTCTCTCTCTCTCTCTCTCTCTCTCTCCCCCCCCCCGGGTGTTGTACGTGCACTTGCGATTCTTCCTTTGGTTACAATTACTGTAGGTTACCTGCAAAATATGCCTATTAAATTAAATTCCAAATAAGCCCTTATGATTTTTTTTTTGAATTTTTGACAACTGCGTTCGAATTGAGTCTTTTAAGAAGAAAGATTATCCAACTACCAATATCAATTATGGAGTTTAAGAGAGACACCATCCGCCAATCTAGTCATTATTGCTAAATTCCTTTTTCCTTTTTCCTTCTCTTTTTCTGTTGTTTATCATGCATGCAAGTGACCATCACTTCTTGTTTTGACTACTGCAATTGTGGACATATCTCCTATCTGTGCTAGTCGAGTGACCTTGCAAATCTCTCTCTCTCTCTGTGGACACGCACATACACACACTGTATGAGAATGTAGAGACACATTATAAAATTGACTCAAGCCAAAGGGAAAGTGAAGGGAAGCAGATAATCGTGGAAGCCCATGGATGTGGGTGTAGTCAATTTAATTACCTAACTTGCTTACAAAGCGATATGGGTGAAGTCAATTCTTTTTTATTCTTTTCTTATCATGGCTTTCAAATTCATGTGGTGTGCAGATCAGTCACTTATGGTTCACACATGATGTATCTCTTTTAACCTAATTAAAAACTCACTGATCACCACCCACCACTTTCACTTATAGAAGATGCAAAGTTATGGTGCAGCCCAACAATTAACTACTTGCTCCAACTAACATATTATGATTAATTAGATCAATTAATCAAAATGTCATATTGACTTACTATTTTACCTCTAAATAGTAGCATTTTGATCAAGTTGAGCCTGAAAATTACTTCCCTAAATGTAGGTTAAGGAGTTGATCCGCACAAGCTTTTAACAATCATCGATTCACCTCAAGAAAATATAAAGAAATTAGGGGATCAATAGTAATATCTTTCAACTGTGCTTAGGAACTCAATTGCAAATAGACACATAAGATTTTCTGGCGCCAATTTAATAGGAGACCCTAGGTCCTTTTATTTCAACATATGGTACAGAACAAAAATTTTTAAAGGGGGGGGGGGGGAGAGAGAGAGAGAGAGAGAGAGAGAGAGAGCCCATCTAAAGTGCCACGGATTAATGTGATCCTCAATGCCTTTAACCCTGACCTGACTGCAACCAAGACAGGAGCAACTTTAGTAGCAGCTTCGAAAGCAGCGGAGGCGAAGCATATTATTTCCCCGGTTTAGGTGCTACGGCCTACGGGGCGTGGCGTTGGTCTACGGTAAGTCTCAGATTTTAAAGCTTTTTTTTTTTTTTTTATTGGCAGAAATTACTCCCATACCGTTGTCATGATGTTGGCAAATGATCATTCGATATTTTTGCCTTAAAAAAAAAAAGGAAGAAAGAAGAAAACTAGGTAGGCAAAATCCTTAACAATAAGCAAACAAGACCGAATTGGGCACAAATATAAGTTCATCACCAACCTACTTAATAGCGGGCTTATAGATTAATTAGACACAAATTTTGGCTACCATTGCACGTGGTGAAGCCCAAACTCTTAATGAGACGACTTTGGCTACCATGAGCAACCTTCTGAAGTAAAAGGACACAAGTCGCCACCTCATACTCTTAAATATCCTCTCCACCTTTTAGAACTTCGATCCGCCATTAAAAGACCCCCATCTTGCTGATGCAATCATTGATTCATTGATTCATTGATTCAACAACAACGTTTAGATGCGAGAGAGAGGGAGAATTAAAATTTTTTGAATTGAGTGGTTGAACACTTTATCTCTTTAATTAAAGATCTCAAGTTCAAGTCCTAAGAATGAAAGAAAAAGAATTTGAGAGAGTCGAAACAGTAACATTCACATGGTGAAAAACTCTGGAACACCAAATCAAATGCTACATCAATAAAGTGTTCAATCTTCTAATCATAAGAAATATAGGATTTAATTATTCCGCTAAAGTGAAATAAATTTTTATATGAAATTTTTGATCTTATATTTGTCGTCACTTATATACAAACATATTTATACAAATTTGTTAGAAATATCACCCATAAGAACAAAGTTTTGTCTATATTCCATGCAATTGAATGCATTTTCTTAAATGCTATATATATATATATATATATATATATATATATATATATATATATCCAATTCTTGGAAAGAAATAGACTAATTTAATCACCAGAAATGCTTTTTTTTTTTCCTTTTTGTTTATTTCATTGTTTCTTGTTTTCCCTATTACACTTTCACGCTTCAAACTCTGAAACAGTCTAAGACAACTTTGGGGGAGGCAAAATCTAAGTGAATTTCAACAAATTTGAACATAAGAACTTAGCCGAGGATGACTGATGATTTCTTATATGGCTTTCTTAGTAGACCCCACAAACCCAAACACAAATCAATACAAGTTTGACAAATACAAGTATGCTTTTTGACCCGACCTCCCCTCCGCACGCACGTAACTTGCTGCAAAAACGACCCTAAATCATATCAAATCATATGATCATCACCCTATCAAATCAATGAGGAGGGCTTAGCTCAAATTTCTCAAGCACTTTTTCTTAGGATTCCGAAATAGAACTCAAAAGTACAGCTAAAGATTTTTTTTTTTTTTTTAAAAGTGTTAGCACACGATCAAGTTCATATTCTAATCTCTAAGAAAAAAAATGTACTTTCGTGAATATTTTCTAAGATTTGCAGTGGGTCACTGAATAATATAAGTTCACATTTTTTTGAACTCTCATATCAAAACATAAATACGAAAAATATCTAGATTACCAAAAATGAGCGTTGTTTGAATATGACGAATATAGCCTTTGAAAACAAGTTCCATCGAATCTATTTTTCACGAACAGTGCAAGCGGTAGAGTTTTATTACTTTTATTTTATTTTTCTTGATTCCGTTTGATTGTATTTCCTTATACTAAAATAAAAGTTCATTAAATCTGCGTTTCACAAGTTTCAAACAAGGCACTATTTTCACCTAGCTAACCTTTTGGATGCATTAAAACTTCTCAATACTAATGTTTTCTTATTTTTTAAATATTTCGATATGTTAAATTAATTAATATTCATAAAAAAATTCTTATATATTTTATATTTATATATTTTTTATATTTAATAAATTATTTATTTAATTATAATTTTTATTTTTATGTTATTTATCTTATAATTAATAATTACATATTTTATTATTTTACATTTTTATTATAAAATAAAGCTATTCTATTAATAATTAATATTTAAACAAAAATCATTATATTTTTTATATTTATGCATTTACTTCGATGTCTATTTTTTATATTCTAAAAAAAATATCATTTTTTATATCATTTCGTATTCATTTGTGTTGAAGATAAGTTTAAAATCTTGAGAAAAAAAACCAAAAAAAAAAAGGAGGAAAAACTCTTAGGTTCACAACCTAATGTTGGAAAACAACTCATTTAAGCACCAAAAATTCCTCCCCCCCCCCCCCCAAAACCCCTACACGATCACTGCTCTCCTTGTCTTAAGTATTTTAATTTGGGTGCAATATCTTTTCCTTTTTTTCCACATCCTACCATCATTTCAGTCATTTAAGTCAAAAATATTGTGTCTTACCAGCACAACATGTGCCTGCTGCAAGGGTATGCCAACAGCACCAATCAACCAACGACACCAATCAACCTTTGAGAGAGAGAAGGCCATGCCAACAACACCAATCAACCCTTGAGAGAGAGAGATGCTTTTCTTTCAGCACCCCACATGGATGATAAGAGATTAAGCCGAATTAAGCTGTATAAGAAGTTGCTCAGACTCGATGCACGCATCGTACCAATTTAGCTCAAGCTCAAACGAGTTATGTATAAGTTAAATTCCAAGTTACTCATTTAATTTATATTTGGTAAATTTGATTATAAAATGGATAACACGGTACTCAACCTCGATTCCATTATGAAGGCAATTTCGAACTATCCTGAGGAAGTAATTGTCGGTGGAGAAGCAGAACCATTCCAACATTTAACCCGATCAAACATTCATATTTTGGGATTGTAAGATTTTGCAAAGGAGCCACAATGAGAACAACGAAAGCAGCAAAAAATTACAAAAGATGAGGAAAGATACAAACATTCATACAGGGGTGCGGGTAATAATGCGTACGGGAATGGAGGTTGCAGTAAGTGTGCGTGTAAATGTAAGACTTTTCACGTGTGGGTGACCCCAGCACGGCCCACAATCTTTTTCTTGTGGAGAAACCTTAAACCAAGTCCGAATGCGTAAAAACTAAGATGCTTTCAAATCAGACCAATGTGATGGGACACTGCTGCCGTCCTAAATAGCACAATTGCGTTGGATCAGGTTGATCTCAACATTTCCCACTTTTCTTTTTTTTAATTAGATGAAGGTGTCATCCTGTCACCCATGAATAGGTTGATCCAATGGAAGAGAGGCTAAATCACTTAATTTGGATTCAAATCTGGAAATGGATAGAATCATGTTCGGAGAATCCCCTCTCAAAAAGAGTCTGACAATAACTCAACTCAGATTAGTCGGAAGACTCCAAACACTGATTGATCTAATAACTTAAAAAAAAAAAAAAAAGATGTGGTTGTGTCTCATGAAAAATCGTGATCCAGATGGTTTTATCCATAAAAAACCAAGGAAATGTACCTCCACGGTTGGTTTGAGGGACAAAATGATTTAGGTTAGCCACACACAGCTAGTTGGTGATTGATTACATTGTCTTAGACTAAGGTTTCAACTTCAAAATATCAATCAACTTTTGTCCCGTTGAAGAACGGTATTTCCGGTCCTAACCAAAGTAGAGAACCACAACATTTTCCTTTTAACCTAGGTGTCAACTATGCCCACCATCTTCTGTCTTCCACCGTTAAAATAAGTAAAACCCTCATGATTTGTTGTAACCTAGGAGTCACTGCTAGGTTCAGAAAACCCCTTTTAAACACATTTCTTCACTCTGCAATGGAAACGGACAAAATTGCCAGCACAAAATCCTTTTCAAGGGATCATCTCTAAATTTTCCTTCAATCTTTAAAAACAAAAATACCCATGATGAGACATCAATCCACATGAAAAAGCAAATCCCAACATAAGAATCGAATCTTTTCTATAGGAGCTTTTCATGTTTTTACAGTCCATCAACCGCCCTATTTTTTTTCCCCTCGAACTACTGTTTAGCCTAATTCTGACACATATTCATGCACAACCAGTTTTCAGGTAGTTTCAGAAAGAAGCCAACTTTTAAGGATCCAAACATAAATCAATGCTAAGAAAGAAACATAATATGCTCATATGCTGGCTGTCCCCACCAGCTAACAACGTTCTCCCTGATTTGCCAACTAAAGCATAAAAACCTGTCCAATGAGCCTACCGCAACCTTGCCCCTCGGGTCAAGCCGCAAATTTTGGGATTGCCGAAAAGCATACACTAAGACAAGCCCAGACTAGAAAAAAGGAAAAAGAGACCATTGATAGGATGCTCAAAATATCTTTGGTAGGACCTATCTAATAGTTCAAAGCAACCCATGGGAAATATGACAGCTTTCATAATAATGAGAATAAAGAGCATGTGAAATTGGGTATTAATAAGAGCCACAGATAATGATAACTCAATAATGCAATGCAACTCAATTAGATCATGTGTCACATTGTTGATGGTCCACAATATGAATGGAATTTTCCAATGATGAAAAGAGATTCATTAGGCAAGATTGAGGAAGAAAAAGGAGATACCAGGCATATACTGTGGGCGGGGTGTCCTCCGTAATGTGTAATACCAAGAAACATTGATGGACCTTGCAACAAAGTGTTTATCAAGCTATCAAGGTAGGCAACTATGATCGCCCATTTGCAGTACGAACACAAGGGTGGATCAATCAAATCAAACAATAGACAACACATATTGGAGTAAGCTTATCACAAGTTCACCAACACTGCCGTTCACCCATCCGCGCTTACTAGCCTTTTTCAAGGACCCCAACTGGTTATCCACCACTCGCTTTGAAAACTGTGGGGGCAACCATCTTTCTGTATATTGTGTACCAAGCTGCTATTGGGAAAAGAGCATTCCATCCTACTACCACCATCTAGCCATAAATTAGAAACTCAAGAACACATTAATGTAATTCTAGCTAGCCGACAATATGTCTATGAAGGGGGAGAGTAGGTCTTCACAGAATCAAGCCTAATAATGTAGCTCTGACAAACAATATGGCTATCCAAAAATAGAGGTAATCAATTGGCATCTTGAATAGACATCACTCTTCTCAACACCTAAAGAAAACATCAGCCATTATTAGACCAATTATAGCAAAATCTAGAAAAAGTAAAAAATTAGCTCCAAGTTCAATCAAATAGTCCAGACTCCTAGGAGCTTTTCTACGCAATGGCAGTTACTCAGCGCAAAGACAATTCTCCAGCAAACAGGACCAGCACTTAACATGGAATTATGTTACTGGGGGTAATATATTTTTTCTTCCAATAACTGTGGCCTCCCTTCGTTGATTGCTGATGAGAGGCCAAACTTTAATAAGATTTAGTTATGCAATTTCTTTCTTCTTTGTCCCCTCACTGTGAAGTAACCACTCCCTTGCTGCTTCCTTCTTCACATTCTAGGTCTAATCTCCTTCCCTGAGGAATCTATTTTTTTTCTTTTCTTCCTTCATTGTTTTGCTGTTCCCTCCACAATGCCGTCAAAGTCTGACTAGAGCCATCAGAATCCCTTCCATACCAGACATCTAGAGAACATGGTGAATTTCTGGAAATAAAAATCAAATTCTGGAAATGATGTCCTTGAAATGAACAGCTTATTCAATCAAAAGACAGAAGATTTCCTGTCAATGGACATTTAAATGTCTTTTGCTTCATAATTTTGGAATTACTTTATCCAGCCAACCAGTTTATAGTCAACTCCAAAATCACAAGCACATTTCGGAAACAACATTTAATGTGACAAATCATATCATGTCACTATGCCATGATAATTGAAGGAATCCAAGATTGACTTCAAGGTGTCTAGACGTCTTCATCACTACCTTGGAACCAACATGTACATGCACTAAAATGCAAAACCCTTACATACTCTCGACTTTCAAACTAAACAAACATATGTCCAGATTCTTAGGTATTCCACCAAATAGAGCAAATAAGAGAGCAATTCATCAGATAAATCACATTGAACTTTAAAAGAGAAGTTGGGGGAGGGTGATCCCTTCCACAAAGTCCATATTTCATTTAACTTGGGAACTTGAAAAGAAAGGACCACAAACAGATGGGAAAAAGAACTGGGCAACATATTGAGATTTTTTCGCATTATATGGAAAATAAACATGATGTATTACAAGGATAACAAGTGGCATCACAAGTTGAAATAAAACTGGAGGTAGAAGAATAGGACAACAAAAAGCTAGAAACAAATTTAGGCCATTACATCAAAATTGCTGCATGCGGAAAATACACTGAACGAATGTCTGCGCATTCTAGGATATGCACAACAAGTTCTTAAGTTGTGCAGTTACACACTTAAACAAGCAGGAGAGCACCGCTGTTATCCAAATAGACAGACACGAGGAGCCTAAACGACTGAATAAAGGGTCTCTAGCATAAAATAACTTTCCAGGCCTTATTCTATACTTAATCAAAGATGCAAGTTTATGAATTCCCCTTGTTGGGCCCTTGCAAAACTATGGTTCTTCTAAGACAAACCAAAACTA
This sequence comes from Dillenia turbinata, assembly GCA_037126225.1. NCBI lineage: Eukaryota > Viridiplantae > Streptophyta > Magnoliopsida > Dilleniales > Dilleniaceae > Dillenia > Dillenia turbinata. The sequence continues at coordinate 20,551,992 of JBAMMX010000008.1, read as the reverse complement.
TAATAATAATAATAATAATAATAATAATAATAATGACATTCTTCATGTGCAACATAAGTTATGGATCCCATAACTCATAGAAAATAAGCATTTTACAAATTGTTTTCGTATCTTTGGATCTACCACTATGAAATCTTAATATTTGTTTGTGTCAAAGAGCTCCCACAGACTTTTATGAATCATGGAGCATCGCATTTTCAACCCCCTCTAATAAAAAGGGGGGCCTAAAACTAATAGCCCCCAGCCCCAAATTTTTTTCCCAACCCAACCAAAACAAGAAAATAAAAGGCTATAATGCAACATATAGGTTACTAGCCATCTCTACTTCACACAAAAAGTTCATGTTCGTTCATATTAGATTGGATATATCCTCTTCGCTTGAAGAGGGCAGGATCATAGACTAAAACTCCCAGAAGCCTCTATACCCTCTTCACTTGAAGAGGTCAGGATTGTGCACTAAAATCCTAGAAGCCACAATAGCAGAAGCTCTGAGAACTGGGCTATCATTTGCGTATAATTTGTGAAGGCATGATTCCTTAAAGCAAAAATGCTAAATCTCATGGATACAGAAAATAATACTAGCACCAATCAACAAGAACTGGAAAAGGCTAAGTCTAAGATAATATAGCACAGAATGAGACAAGCAAACAAACTAAACTTATTTAAAACTTCAGCTCCTCAGATTCTACAACAATAAGATCCACTTAATATTGGTCAAACTGCAGCCATTGTATCATCTGAGATTTGGAATGTAAGGGAGTTTCTTGTACACAATTCTAAGCAATAAAAGATGAACCAAAAGTTCCGAGGAATAATGTGGGTTAAAGCATACAATACTTGATCATTTGTTTGCTAAAATGAGCTAAAACTAAAGGAAATGCAACAAAAGTGGCAAAATTGCCTTAATGGTGGCAACTCAGGATATTTGAAGTTTTGATCAACATTGCCCTAATAGGGGCAAAAATATACTCACCATCCTAACAGCAAAGAACAGGGGCAAAATGCAAAATAAGTGGGACTTACAAGAATCCACCACCAAGAGCCAGAGAATTCTCTTACAATCAGTTTTGTTAAAATTAATAACAAACCCCTTAATTACAAGAACGCATCTAGGCTTGCAACCAATTTCCTGTTTCTAAACTATATCTAACTCCTTAGAATTTATCAACTCTATGAATCCAAATATGATTTGTGTTATTCCAAGCCCTTCAAGTTAAGATAAGAAAAAGTATCATTTCATGCCGTGAACTCCAGAATTCCCTTCAAGTTAGTCCATTCTATCATGCACAACAAAACAACTATGCATATAAGGTTGACATCCAAATAGCTGCCATGAGGGACTCCATCTATAATACATCACTGTCCCCATTAACTAATAATGAGATGCTTAACATGGATAAGTAAGAAAAATCAATACAAAAATCACACTTCCAAAGTCTTTTATGGTGAGACTTTAACAGTACTATTGAATAGATAATGCTACTTGTGATCGTGGAAGTTCACTGTCTTTGTCACTGTCTTTTGAATAGATTATGCCCTTTTTACAAACAACTAGGCAGAGGTACAGTTTCGAAACCACATCATTGTTCCCCCCCTTCTACTCTTTCGAATCCTTGCCATGTATTGTAATTGCAATTGAAATTTCCTTGTCCATGTCAAATTGATCAAATAATATAAAAAAGTAAGAACCCCGAAATGGATTATAATTATAAATATGCAACAACTAGGGAAAAATGAGGCTTACACTATACAGTTGTTTGTGGCCTATTATCCACAACACACCATAATTGAGAAGAGTAACAGAATCCTAGAGTTCATTCTTTACAACCCAATAATACTTCATGAAATAGAACACAAAGATGGCTTCAATAACACCCAGAAAAGCACCAGCGACAACATCGAAAACGAAGTGACGACCAAGCAAAACCCTAGAAATGGATGTGAAAATCGACCACATGAAAACAGCCGAAACAACATACTTTAAAACCTTACCGTCAGAATCAAGATCAACAAATCCTTCTCTGACCTTCTCGATAGAGAGGGAAATAAACGAAGAGATGAAGCAAACCCTAGAAGAGTGTCCGCTAGGAAAAGACCAATGATCGACAGCGACAGTGAGGTTCATGTCCTTGTTGTAGACAGGACGAGGTCGGCGGACGAGGAATTTGATGAGGCCGACGAGGAGGAGGTCGAGAAGGGAACCGAGGAAGAGTCCGATGACGATGTGGCGGAGAGGGGAGAGAGGGGAGATAGGAGAGAGAAAAAGAGCGATGGGGATTGGGAACCAGAAACGGCCGTCGCCGGAGAGCTCTAGGGCTTTAAGGATTGCGCGAGGGAAGGGTTGGAAGATCGTGTGGAGGTGGAGTGACCAATTGGTGTCGAGATTGATCAGACGGTTGAGGATTGTTGGTGGCGGTTTCGTTGTAACCGTCGTCGGCGACGGAGGCAGGTCCGTCTCCATGGTTGTTGTGAGGAGGAACTGGGATTCCGGAGTTTGGGACATAGCTCTGGATTTGTTACCCGAACCGACACGTCACAGTCCTCCAAGTCCCAACCACATTTATGACCTGGTTGACTTCAACTTATTTCAGATTTCCATTCAAATGAAAACAAAAAATACCTCTATCGCGTCGATGCTATTTCTTTTTATTAAAAAAAAACGTTTAATTTGAACCTTTTTATTAAAAAAAAAAAAAAAAAAAAACGCCTCATCCCTTCATCAGAAATATCAAATAAAATGAATAAAAAATTAATTTTTAATAGACATTATAATATTTAAATTAAATTAATCAGATAAAATCTAAATATCGGTATATAAAAAAAATTATTTAGGAGCCGGATTTTAATCAAATATTTTAAACATTTATTTGTCAAGATTCTTAAATTTTTAAATTAATAATTGTCAAATTTCTAAATAAATAAATGTTACGTTTTTTAAATAAGAATTATTAAAATAAGATATTTTATTTTTGGCATTGTGCATGACTTGTTATTTCTCTCCTCAATAGGGAAACAACAAAACTTTCCGGCTCCCGACTCCTCTCTCTGCATGACTAGTCGAACCCATCCGATCACCATCTCCATCAACAAAATTATCTCCTGCAAATGGGGGTTGGGGGAGATTGGATTCGACCAGGGGGACCAGAATCTTCACCACAGGCGGAGATGACTGTCGGTGTTTGATTAAGGAATTGATTCGACACAAAAGAGGGATTCATGAAAAATCTAACTCCTAAATCGAATCCAAACCCTCCTGTGAAGATTTTGATTTGGGGTTTGACTAGGGGAGCTAGACTCGACCGGGTAGAAGGGTTGGTCGAGGATCTAGCCTCCATGTGCATGCGTTACACCATGAATGCTCTCTGTTGCTGCAACATGTTCTCTCTCTTTATCATCTGTTAAACTTTCCTACACCATGATTTCAAAAAATTTGAATTACACAAATTTATGTATGTATTTACTGATAAGAGATTATAAGGTTAAATATTTTTGCGAATTTGAGGCTTAGTACGAGAGGAAATTAGCGGGTCGATAATTTTCAAGTTGGGAATGGTAGGAAAAAGTGTAACTGCATACTAATATTCACGGAATAAGGAAAAGTGATAACCCCTGGTTAGTCCAGGAGAGATTTGGTGATTTCAAAAATAATAATAATAAATAAAGAAGAGTGCTGATTAAGTGTTATTGTGTGGGCAAACTAAACCCAGCCTAGACTTGATTTGGATCAGGCTTCTCTTGGTGGGCCCTATTTTCTGGTCCAAAACAGTGGTTTTTTTTTTCATTATTTTTTATTTAATGTCTTTGGACTTGATTCATCACCCAGTATTCAAAACTTTACTCTAACTAATCCAAATTGAGTCAATTGAGATCTCTCTTTGAGAGATAGAACTTTCCAACGTAGTCTGCTCCATTCTTAAGACTCAAACCCGAACATTCTAGTTAGGGGGTGGAATGATCTACCTACCACACCAACTAACCGTTGCTGTCCAAAACAGTGTTAGCATCCTTAGCAAAGTTCAACCATAAATTCCAATCCTTACTATGGGTGTTAATTAGTTTGGTTTTTGAATTTTTCGATTAATTCGATTCGATTAATTCAATTTGACGTTTTTTGAATTTGAAATCGAAAATTGAACTAAATTCGATTAAATTCAAATTCAATCCAATCAAATTTCAAATTCAGTTTTTTGTTTGAATTTGAATTGAGGTGTTAATAGAATGCAATGGCCTATAAAAATAAAACAACAAATAACTAGTCAAATATATAATAACCAAAAAAATAAGAAAAGATTATAAACTGATCAAATACATGACAATAGAATCCCCCACATCACATAATATAAGCACAAGATTCACAAAAGGTTGCCACAAAACAAGCAGAGAACAACGTAAATGAAAAATATTTGAAAATTACTAATGTTGCCACATATTTAGATTTTGATAATAAACAAAATAATTTAAAAAGTATCGGTTGGACACTTAGTTTAGCAAAGAACATATTAGGAATTGAAAAATGTATTAAGAAGAATGAAATCAATTGACCAACTTAGCATTCTATGCATATTGAGCTGGTTGTCCAGCATAGTCAACAGGCTGTTCCTTCTTTTCATTCGACCATCTAAGCTTAACCAGCTAGCTGTCCACCTCCCCTATTCAACTAACGACACATCCAGCTGATTGTCCTTGTTTTCTATTCAATTGGCTGGTATACTCGGCCAACCAAGCAGCTATAAGCAGCTGCCCGATTGACCGGTTGGATGAACTAGCCAACCGAGCTGTTGCCCAGTTAGCCAATTGCAAGAACCAGCCAACCAAGCAACCACAAGATGCTGCTTGGTTGACCGGTTGGATAATCCAGCCAACTGAGCAACCTAGTAAGGCTGCACGGTTGACCACACAAGGAACCTAGTCGACCGGTTTAGGGGTTCAGCCAACCATCTCTCAATTTCATTCGACCGACATAGCTTGTGGAACATGAGCGGTCAACCAAACATAAACGACAATGGACCGCTCCTTGCTTTGATGAAACACATATATCAAAACTTCATATCAATCATCAATGCATAAAATTCTGATAACTTGATTTTAATGCCGTATCATAGTACACAGTAATTTGTTTGTACATTCTTGTTAATCAATGATTGCACACGCACTCATAATTCTTTTAGACCGAAACTAATAAACTTAACAACAAATCTGCTTATCTTTCGTATTTTTGTTAAGAGATTCTTTTTGACTTTGATAGGTAAAGAAAGAACCCTAATTTAAATTTGAATTCGATTTGGTTTACTATCTAAAAATCATATTCGAATCTGAATTCAGTTTTCGATTCGAATTCAAATTCAATTTTCGATTCGAATTCGTATTATAAACTTCAATTTAAAATTCAAACTGAAAACTAAATTTAGAATTCGATTCTAACTGAAATCCGATTTTAATTCAAAAATCGAATTCGAATTTACAAATTTAATTTTAATTAAATTTGGTTATAACCAAATATTGTACGCTCCTAAATATAATGGTGTCAGCACTTCCTAACTCCAATTGTAGCTGGTCCATAACTCCTTCCAAAATTGGACTAATTTATATATAAATAAATAAATATATATATATATATATATATATTTGCTATTGGGAAGGTTAGAACTCGATACTTCTCGGGGAAAGGGAACGAAACAAATTAAGTTTTAACACATTGGCACTAGGCTCATTTAGGAATAAACCAGCTTTTAGTATATTCTTATTTTATTTTTTAATCAATCACTAGCCTTAATATTTAGTGATAAAACCATAAATATAAGAGATTTAGTGAAATATCGTAATAAATTATTAAAAATTTAGATATAAGTTATTTGTAAAGATTTGAATGTTAAGGTTTTGATTGAGCAGATGATTTTAAATAAGAATGAGTGACATAAAAATTCCAAAATAGTTGATTTATTATTATTATTATTGTTGTTGTTGTTGTTGTTGTTATTATTATTATTATTTTAAGTTTTTATGGATAATTTAATTTTTACTTCTTTTCTTTTATTATTTTTATTGTTTATTTTTATTTTCAAAATTTAATTTTTTAATTTTTACTTTTTTATTTATCTATTTTTTTCTTATATTGCTCTCTTAAACGGGTTGATTTCAAAATTTAGATTTAAAACTCATTTTGTGTTGTTGTACTGGATAATCCCCCATTGTTCATGACTAAATATTAAAAAATATATATAATTTAAATAATTATTCGAATAACTCAAAATCTTTTAAAATGTTAGAATTTTAGAGTTTGTCATATTCCCAACGCATTGGGAAAAAATATAAAAGAAAAGAAAACATTGCTGGGAGTAAAATAAAAAATCAGTGAGAGAATCCATTTAGGGAACAAAATGACCCAATAATATCCCAAATTATCTGAGTACTACTTAATATTTTTCCATTGCCCAGACCTTTCCAGCTAGCTAGATATACCAATTATTGAGTCAACCCCACAAAATCATACTCCAAAGAATTCTCCTGGGAGGCAAGGCAACTCGGATATTTCCATTCCCGATTGTCTTAATTGCATTATAATACCAAGATGTTTGTGAAATGATTCCCTTGTACCAATTCTATTCATAACCACATTTGATGATTCCCCACTTTCCCAGTTTATAGCAAACTTTCTTTTTATTTTTCATCTTTTAGAAATTTGAAAAGAACTAATGATATTTCCATTATACTTATTAATTTGTATGATCAATAAATGTTTTATATTTTTGTTTTATTATTATTATTTTTTTAGCTTTTCTCCTACCTCCAACTGGCATACCATTTTCCAACATCTTAAATTAGGAAAAAAAATTGTTTACTTTCTTTTTTTTTTTGGTATTTGACGATCTGTATTACGAAATTTGACTAATTCAATTCAAACTAGTGTTTTTAAAACTGAATCGCATCAAACGATTTGACTGTGAACCATTCTATAGTTCGATTTGGTTTTTACTATTAAATCGGATGAAATCAAGCCCGATTAAAAATATTTAAAATGGGTCAAAATCAATAAAATCGGACCGATCTGACCGGATTTTCATTGCAGGCAGAGTTGTTCATGTATTGCTGATAGAATAAATTCATTTTTTCCTAAAAATATATTGACTTTATTTAATTTTAAAATATATAATATACAAATTATATATATGATATCATGATGATATCATTTGATTCGTAAAACGGTCTAACCGTCCGACTAATGAATCAATGAATTGATAAGTTGGTTAAATTGTTTATTCATCTGATTTTAAAAACAATAATTCGAGCAACTATAGGGTGAGAACACACTCTCCTAGAGCTTTTTTTTTTATTTTCAATATTCAAAATCGAGATTTTAATTAAAAAAATTTAATATTCCATCATTAGACGCATACATCGTAAGTAAAAAAATAAAAAATAAAAAATAAAAAATGTTTACTAAACACACTTAAAGTCAGCTAAAAGATTACTAGAATAATATTTCACCTATTTTTTCCTCCAATCATCCATGTCTTAATAGTGATATGTACTCACTCTATCCGTTACAATATGACTAATGTAAAAATTTGGAAGATCAAGGATTAGGAAAAAAAAATAATATGAAGAGCTCTTTTGGTGACCAAATATTGAAGTAATAAAGAGGAAAATCAAAGGTAACTATCATGGGGAAAATAGTAGTAGGATCCCGTGAATTTTTGATCGTCACCTTAGGGTATGACACCATCACCAAACCTCAATGGGTCCCTTAGGCCAGGACACCAAACTACTTTCCATCGTTGCCAAACCTATTGAGGCCATTCACATGATTTTTGATTGTCACCTTCCATCTGTCTCCTATTGCCTCTTTCAACCAACCATTTTTTTAAAAAAAAACAAAGCGATACAATCTAGCAGAATCAAATTAAGAAAATTTCTATTACTTAAACTGTTCCTAAGAGACTCCATAACAAATGATTTATGATTCCAAGATTGTTCCCATCATCTCATCGTTTTTGAATTTAAGAAAATGAATCGTCAAAATAAATCTTAAAAAGCAATGTATTCCTAACCTTTTATTTTGTTTATCTTAATGTTACCCCTTTTATTTTGTTTATCTTAATGTTACCCCGACATTATTATTTTACATTGATCCTTTTTTATGCACATCATGTCAACTTCCACTACAAATTAAATGCTCCATCCAAAACGGACGAAAACTGTCTGTAAAACCCACAAAAATCGTCAGCAGAATCTTGTTCAATGGATGGACCTTCAGTTAGCTATACACATGTCAGGATAGGTCTATCCCAACGGTTTTGATCACCGTTGGAGCATGTCCTAGATCTATACTGATGATTAGAAAAGTATTGAAAAAAGTTATTATTTTTTACCGGCAGTTACAGCATGTGTTAGAAAAAGTTACTATTTTTTATCATCGGTTTGAAAAACATTGATAAAAGTTATCATCTTTTATTGACGGTTATCATATGTGTTAAGAAATATTACTATCTTTTATCATCAGTTACCACAAATGTTAGGAAATATTATTGTCTTTTATCATCGGTTATCACAAGTGTTAAGAAAAATTATTACCTTTTATCATTGATTAAAAAAAAGTCAAGAAAAGTTACTGTCTTTTATCATCAATTGTCACATATGTTAATATAAGTTATTGTCTTGTATCGTTGGTTACTAAAAATGTTAGAACATATTACTGTTTTTTATTATCGGTTACTAGAAATGTTAGGAAAATTTACTATCTTTTATGGTTGGTTACCGCTATTGTTAAGAAATATTATTGCATTTTATTGTCGATTGACACAACTGATAGGAAAATATACTATTTTTTATCATCAATTACCACATGATATCAATAGTGACAGTTTTTTGAAGATGATATAAATTTGAATTACTATAAATAAATTAAGAAACTATGAAATAAAAAAAATATAAAAATAATATAAACGTAATAAATATTGTATTAATATGTGAAAATGATTGATACATTGACTCGTATACATATCAATTAGAATTAGATGAAGTAAAGTGAATCAAATTTCAGTGTCCAATAAACATATCAATTAGAATTACATGAAAAATAATTATTCATACTACAATTTTTGATACTTTCGTAAAAACTAAACTGACATATGATCTTATTCTACCTATAACATAAAGTAGCTCTAGAAGATTTCATCCAATTAGATTGTGTTGTCTGTAATGATAAAAATAAATCACTTTGAAATATTATATGAATAAAATTAATTACAAGTAAAATAAAATATAAATTCTTTATACCTTTTCATGTCTGAGACTGGCAAATGACCTCTATCCTAAGCAATGTGGATCGGTCAAATTTGCATGATACTCTGAATTTTTTTTCACAAATTTCCTAGCACAGAAAAAAGTATTAGAATAACAAGTGGATTTCATGGATTGCATTATGGAATACTAATAAGAAAAATTAATAACTTGTGTCTTTGCTTTATTACTCAACTAGAAAGTAACAAACTCCCTATACGACTTGGATTTGGAGAGCTATGTAAAATTTACACATTCTATTGAGAGAGCTGCATCTTTTTCATCTCTTCTAGTAGGAACCTGGAATCAGCAGCAAAATCAATTGACTAACCAATAATGATTAGGCATTTTACAAACCAACAATGTTTTTCTAGAGACCCCCAAAGAAGCAATTGTCACACCCATCGTCCATGATTGGGCATCTTACAAACCAACAATGTTTTCTGTCCAGCACAATGGAAATCTTTATATTTTCAATCATGGTCCATGTAGTTCATTGAGTGTCTAAAAACATTTATAAACACATCTAATAAAAGAACTAAAGTGGAAGAATAGAAATACTCACTTTCCACGCTGTTCTTGAACAATTTTTGTAGTAGATTTAGCAACAATCTCCTACTTTGGCTTCAAGAGAATGCCATTTCCCCCACTTCTTATCTACATATCTTCCTTACGCTTCAACACAATGTCATTATCTTCACTTTTCACCTGCTCTTGACCTCAACTTCAGTGACACCACCTCACACTTTGACACCACTAGAAACCTAACAATATTATAGGAATTAATTTTAAGTAGAAGAAAACCTATGTACAACAGGAATCAATACTAATATTTTCAAAGAAAAATAGGGTTTCCTTTAACTATTGAAAAAAGACAACATAGTACAATTACAATAAACTAAAAAATACCCAAGTGTGATAAAATTCAATTCTAAATTTTTTCAAAGGAAAAGGGCCTTTTTAATTCAAAGGGAAAGATTTTTTTTCAGCTTTGGAGACCATCAAGCACAAAACAAGTAACAACAAATTACAAATTACTATAAACTAGAAACAAGACATGGGAAACAAAAAATCAGCATTAAATTTTTCAGAGCAAAGAAGTGTTTTCATTGATGCATTAAAGGAAGAAAAAAGTATAGGCTTACTTGTTTGGTTTGCCAGGTATATCATTGAGAGCTTATTCCAATATCTGAACTAGACCGAAATTTTGAATGTTTCTAGAGTTGACTTTAGATGCGAAGCTAGATTGCAACAGTGCTTGTAGCTTCATCTTTCCATCGCTAGCTGTAAATTTAGAAAAGATTGAAAAAAAAAAAAAGAAAAGAAAAAGAGCAAGACGTTAGAATCACTTTGCACTAAATGAAAGCATAGAGCCCATTACCCAGAAGATAGAGAGATGAATATCATAAATTAGAGTGTAAAAAGAAGACAACTGAACCCTAAGAAGCATAAAATCAAATAATTTATAGACGTTTTAACGTAATAGAAGTATAACCCAGATTCATGTGTGCGTGAGGGAGAGAGATGCATAGACTTGAAAATCAAAATATAGAACCACTTAAAGAAGACATAGTATCATACAAGCAAAAAACCAAATGAGACCAATATGCATAATTTTGAGAATCAAATTATCAAAAATCTCTTTGAAAGAGCCAACACTAAGAAGTATAAAATCAAATAATTCTATTATGAAATAGTACAATAGAAACAAAACCCAAATGAGAGAGAGAGAGAGAGGTTACATGTGTTTGTTACTCTTTCCGACAGGCTTGAGATCGAGGATTTGAATGACGAGATCCAAAACTCTTGATGAAGAATCTAGAGATGAGTTCTTTAAGTATGGTCGAAATCACGTCTGGGGTTATCATTGATGTTGACTTTCTTCTTATTTTTCCTTCTTTCTTTTCTCTAAAATAGAGAAACTGAGGCGGAATAGTGAAAATGTTGGAAGAATCTTTTACCCCGTGCCATTGACGGAGCATGACCTTTTTATTTTCCATTTTAAACCATCTCATAGACTATATATATTGACATTACAAATGGCAAATATAGTTCTAAAAGATATCACATTTATCAATCCCTAAAGATATATAGATGGCGAGACTATTATTTTTAAATAGACCTTAAATATACCACAAGGGGGCCGGTGGCAGGCCCCCACTTGTGCGGGCACCCGTGTATGGGGGCGGGTGTCAGCCCCCTTCTTGTGCGACCGCCCACCGATTGGGAATGGGCGCTAGTCTCCATATTATCTCATGTTATATATTATCGGTTACCATATATTACTATATGTTATCACATGTGTTACATTTTATCGTGTTATGTGTTACATGTTATCGTAGCATCATCAGTTACCACATGTTATTATATATTTCTGCTTTGTATATAAGTGTTAATTACAATACTCATCTGAATCTTTCAAACACCCAACCAAAACCCCAAAATGACTTTTGTCAAAAAAATATGATTAACTTTTGACAAAATTTTATAAAATGAGTTGGAGGTTTAAATGAGTTAGGAGAGGAGAGCTTTCGAGGGAAGGAGAAATTGAAGTTTTAATGGTGAAATGTTTTGCAGATGATTTATAATATATCATTTTTACAAAATAAATTTCAAAATCTGCCAATTTTCCACTTTTTTTTGCTTCTTTTTTCATTGCCCCCACACTTTTTTCCCGCCTCTTTCATTATCCGCCGTTCTTAATTCCTTATTTTTTTAAACTTTTAGTCAATATCGTCACATGTCTTTCCATATGTCTTATTTTATTGAAAAGACCACTTACTATATGTAAGTTTTACTACTTATTATATGCTTTTACTACTTTCATGCAAGCAAATGCTAGTGTGATCCCCCGTCATAGTCCACTAATTTTGCCCATTTTATTAATAAAAAATAACTAATATAAAGTTATTATTATTATTAAATAACTTTGTTAATTTAAATAGGATAAAATTATTAATATTATTAATTTAAATAATATAATGATATGAAATTAATAATTTATATAATATAGTGTTATAATCTGAGGTGTAATTAATTATGTTTCTACATAAACATTGTTATTATATTGAAAATCACAAAGGCAATCTAAATTGATTCCCTTTGTCAATCTTATAAATCACATTTCATCTGATAAAATCAAAAACATTTAAATAACACTAAAATTACTAATAGGATACATTATTTATTGTAATAAATATAGTAATATACAGTAATGTAAGATTGATATTATTATGTTATTAAAAAATTGTGCATTTGTATCTCAAAAGCAATGCCAACGCCAAAGGCACAAAATCAATCCCAAATTTTTTACAAATTTTTTGTATGTCGTCAGATAAATCATATTTCAATAATCCAACAACTTTTTAAATTTAGATATATCACCAATCAATCCATTTGGCTAATGTCATTTGAGCGCCATTTTCACAAACAAATTTTCAAAACTCACGTACACTTTTTTTCATTACACACTTTTTTTTCACTTTTTTCAACTCCTTTCCTCGTTTCTTTTTTCATTCTTTCATACTTAAAATCTGCACGTATTAAAATTAAAGAAGTAAAATATATTTTTGATATCAATTTTTGTGTCAAAAAATTATTAATTAAAATTATTATTGTTAGATATTTTTTGGAATTTGTACAAAATAAAATAATAATGATAATTAAATTTGGAATTAGATTTTCTTTCATATAAACTACATAAATTGATAATCTTGCCTATTTTAAATATTATTCTAATATATAATACAATAATATATAATATAATAATATATATTTTAGAATTATATATTAATTATATATATAGTATTATAATATATATAATAAAAATATATATAGTGTATGGGCGGACGTTCGCGTTGGGGCCGGGCGCCCACCCTAGGGGGCGGGTGCTAGGAGCCCCTGTGCTCGGGCGCCCGCGAGGGGGCGTGCACCAGGCCCCCCATTGCGCGAGTGCCCGTGCCTGGGGGCGGGCTCTAGGCCCCCCTTGTGTGCGCGTTAGGTCCGACATTTCAAATATTAATATATAGTAGTATATAATTTAATACTAATGCGTTATAATATAATATAATAATATCTAATACAATAATATAAAATATAATACTATATTATATATAATATTAATTATAATAGTATGTAATATAACACTAATACATAATAATACTGATTATAATATAATATATTAATATATAATACAACAAGTTATATTAGTAATATATATTAATATATTGTAGTATATAATAATAAATTGTGATATATAGTAATATATAGTGATGTTTAGTAATATGTATTAATATATATAGTTATAATTTAATTAATTATTAAAAATCTGTTATAATTGAACAAGTAATTAAAGAATTTATGAAATAACAGTAATATATATTATTACATAGTACTATATAATATAATAATAATGCCTAATATAGTATATAATATAATGATATATAATATAATAATTATAATAATATATTAGTAATAGAAAATACCATATATAGTAATATATAGTAATATCTAATAATATATAGTGATTTATAGTAATATACATATATATATGTATAGTACGATATAATTATAATTTAATAAATAATTATAAAAATATATTATAATTCAACAAGTAATTAAAAGAATATATTGTAATTAATATATTTGTAATATAAAATACCATCACACGGTCCGTCTCCCCCCATAGTTCAACCATCACAAAGAATAATAATAAAAAAAATCTCAAAAAACAAAATAAAAAACAAAATAAAAATAGAAAAACATAAAAAAGTTAAAAATAGGGGGGTTCCATCGTCCATATGCGCAGTGGAATGTGTGGTGGAACCGCCCCTTTTTTTGGTTTTTTTTCTTTTGTTTTTTTAATTATTTTGTGTTTTTATATTTTTATTCTTTTGTTTTATTCTTTTTTTATTTTTTTTTATTTTTATCACTACCATTATATTACTATTAATTATCCTAAAATCATTACAATTTAAATTCCTATATTTACCATTATATTTTAGTTCTAGTAAACTTACCATTATTATAAAAAAATAAAAAACAAAATAAAAAAAAAGTTAGAAATAGGAGGACGGTTCCACCGTGCATATGCATGGTGGAACCGCCCTCAATGTTTATTCTTTTTTTTTTTTGTTTTCTTTTTTTGTTTCTTTTGTTATTTTAATTATTTTATATTTTTATTAAATAAAATTTTATGTTTTTATTAAATATAATTTTGTACTTTATATTTTTATTAAATTAGGGTATTTTTTATTAAAAATAATTTTGTATTATTATTAAATATAATTTTGTGTTTTTATTAAAAGTAATTTTGTATTTTGTATTTTTATTAAATATAATTTTATTTTTTTATTAAATATAATTTTATATTTTTATTAAACTAGGGTATTATATTTTAAATGGTGAGATGAGATAGAAAGTAAAGTAAAAATAAATAAATAAATAACATACATAAATCATTGTGGTTAAGAAGTAGTAATATATTGTAACAAATAGTAATATGTAATATATAAATATATAATACTTGTAGAGATAGTTTTCAAAACTGTCTCTAAAACTCTGTTATATTTATGTTAGAATTGAATAGAATTTATGAAATCGATATATTTAAATAGACTGTAAAAAGAGTCAAATTGAAACTATTTTCAAACTGTCCCTAAAACACTATCATATTTACTGATCACAAATGATAAGCGTCAAAATTGAACATAATCTTTAAAGACTATACAATATAAGAGTTAGCATAGATTTAAAACTTATACAGACGGTATAGTTAACTAGATAGTAAAAAAGAGTCATATAGAGATACTTTTCTAACTATCTCTAAAACTTTATTATATTTATTAACCACAAATAATAACAGTCACAATTACGTTGAACTTATGAAAACGATATATTTAAATAGACAGTAAAAATAGTCATATTGAAATTGTTTTCAAACCGTCCCTAAAATTCTACCATATTTACTGACCACAAATGATAAACATCTACATTGAATATAGTTTTTAAAGACTGAATAATGCATGAGTTAGTATAGATATAAAATTTATGCAGACGGTATGATGAGGTAGATAGTAAAAACAGTCATATAGTTACTATTTTCAAATCGTCCTTAAAATTTTCATATTTACTAACCACAAATAATAACTGTGATAATTCAATATTGCTTTTTACAGATGATTGTGCTAACTTTACTGACGATTGCTAAACTTTTCCTGATGAATAATTTTATATCGTCATAAAATATATATATTTTAACAATTTCATCAAAAGTGTTACTATAGGACACAAAAAACCGTTACTAAAATTTATCGATAATAAATGTTATCGTCACTATAACGCTTTAATTTTGTAGTGTTCAGTATATTTTAATTTTTATTTTAAAATAATAAAAGATACAGAAATCCGATTTTTTTTTTAAAAAAATGGTGATTCAAATTGTAATGATAGAGTTAAATAAACTAAAAGATACATGATTTCTTATTCCAAGCTTATCGAGTTAGGCAAGGGCATTATTATTATTTTTTTTTTCGGCTCAACAGTTGTGCAATCAAGTAAGGTAGACAACTCTTTATTTGTTTATAAACCTTGGACTCTAATATCAGCAAAATTTTATTTTAAAAATTTTTTTAATAGCAAGCAAAGAGTTTTATTTTTATAAAATAATTAACTATGTTAAAATAATTATTTATCGCCTAATTAAATACTACAAAGCATCCTTTTCTTAACTTGAGGAAACAGATGGCTCGATGGACTCGCACCGAGCAAACACATGGATCAAGGTTCAGTGTAGTCATTGTAAGCATTTATTCGATTGAGAGAAAGAGAGAGAGATAGAAGGGCTGCAATTAAACACCACGATTGAGTCCTAAGTCCATAGGGGCATTAATGATTTTGTGGGGGAGAGAGAGAGAGAGAGAGAGAGAAGGGCTGCAATTAAACACCACGCTTGAGTCCTAAGTCCATATGGGCATTAATGATTTTGTGGCTCGAAGTTTGGTCAAGTGTACTTTCATATCATCAATACAAGTCATTGATTTGTTTTCAAAGATCCTTCTCTTTCCTATTTCAAAAACGCCGCACAAGAAGTTGGGGTAGTAGAAGTACTAGTACCTGGTACACAGCTAGGGCCAAGAACAATCTTTTCATTTGTTTGTTGAAGACAAAATACATAAAAAGGCCTTGCTTAATGCTTGTGTAAGCATGAAGTGTGAAACTTTGTGTGCGTGCGTGTGTGTGTGAGAGAGAGAGAGAGAGATTAGACATCCTATATTTTTGTAGAGAATTGAATAATGTGATATATAGGCGAGAAAGAGTTGAACCTCTATTATTACTATTTCTTTGTGGGCCAAAAAAGGCCTTTGTTGACAATAATAAGATCAAAACCTTATTATATTTGTTCGACTGCCTATAAAAGTTGTATTTATTTGATCAACATTGGTTAATTTAGTAATTAAATATTAATATTTATTAAATAAAGTTTTAAACTCGAATCTTATATATAAAAAAAGGTATCGGGAGAATTTTATTCTTAGATTCAACTAATTTGAATCAAATTTAATCGGCTTAACATGGTTTTTGAATGCTTGTATTTTATTCAAAAAAAAAAATTATATTTTTTTGTAACTTGATTCCCAATTTTTATACCAAGACCCTGGATTCTACACGTCACTTTTAGATTAGACAAGGCAATTTCTAAAATCAGGTCTAATCTAAAAAGAATGATCTAATTTCGATCAAATCATACATTTGATCTACGCATTTTCTCCGTTTTTCCTCAACTATATAGAGACCAAATAATTGCAACTCCGTTATTACTATGGTTTTTCTATTTAATAAAAATATGGATTTATATAGTATATTTATTTATGAAAAATTTTATAATTTTTAAGAAATAATACATTTCTTTAAAATAAAACGAATGCCCCTAGGTAGGAGTCACCATGTATATACGCGTAGCTGCAAAATTGGTATAAAACCCTTCTTTTTTATGATTATTAAAAGTAATTGGAAAAACACATTTGATGATTTTTGTTTGTGATTTCTATTTGGTTGAAAATTAATATACTAATTCCAACTTTTATCTTTTCTTTTCTCCATTAATTGTTTACTAGAAATATGATTTTTTTTAACTTTAATTGATTTGATCAATTGATCATCCTAATGATGGTTCACAAAGTGAAGGTAAGTAGTATCTAATTGCTTCTTTACAAATTGGTGTTATGATTAATACTACCTACCAATTTGTCGCCTCCATCATCAATATTAGGAGAAATTTTTTTTAATAAAATCAAAAAAATAAATAAAAAATATTGGGAGGCAATTAATTTATTAATCTAAATTATATGTTGCTTCCATTCTCCAGCTCCACCATCGAGAGTGGGCTACATTGGCAGTATTATATTTGTCCATATCATTTTGAGCAATTGGGTTTTGTTTGGCTAACATCATAATTACCTTGAATAAAAACTTTTGTAAATAAAGTTTAAAAGGTAATCACTTTTTTCGATAAACATTGTGAATTATATCAAACCCTTTTGAATTAAATAATCGAACACTTTATTCTCTTAATCAAAAATCTCAAATTTGAACCTTAGGAATACAGAAAAAATGATTTGGAAGAGTCAATTTCTAAATTAGCTCCCACAATACTTGAACCAAATTAATCGAATAAATCTCAGATACCGATTGTTAAAAAAAAAAACATTGTGAATTAAATGCTAAATTTGAAAAAAAATATATACATAATAATACTAATCCGGTAGCAAATGAAGGGCTTGATCTTCTAATCTCATTAAGGCACTGAGAATTTCTAAATCTTGCCATGGGCCAGGACTCAAATTCATATCTTGCAATCAATGAAGGTGACAACCAACCCTATTTGTTTTGGTCCCTATTTTACATTTTTGGGTTAATAGGTGACCACATATTACAACTAAGCATTTGGAAAATATGGCCTCCACGACCCCATTCACGTGCTCCTAAACCCAAACTATTTATGTACACTGTACTATAATTAATTCAATACACCCAAGAAAAATGAGTAATGCCTTGGTTGATTTTATTAAATTGAGAATTGATTTGTTAATTAAGTTTTAAATTCAAAATTTAAGAATAAAAAAAATTATCTTAAATTGAGTTTGATAATTTTCGAACTGAATTGTTGGATTATTTTACTCGATTCACATGCAGCGGAAGCACTCGAATAATTTTTAAAAAAATAAAATAGATCGGGTATATGATTAAATACCTCGAATGTAGAACTCCAATATGGATCCAATCGTACGTCTCTCGAACGGATCTCATGGTCGGGATGGTGATCACAAATCGAACCACCACCGCAATACCACGACACCTCAACTCTCAGTCCGACGATCATCGTAACGGGAAAAAATTCCCTACGCGAAATTTTTCTCAAGCCCTCATATTATTCTCTCTCTAGAGAATAATCTTTTTTTCTTACTCTCTTGAGAATTCTTTCATGACAGCCATGTGACTCTCATGGAGCAAGATTAGAGAGAGAGAGTAGTCATCCATTATAGTGATACGTTCAAGATGAGAATCAATTATGGTAGTTATGGGTTAGTGGGAGTTATCCCACTAACCCCTCACACTTACCAAAATGCCCTTGAGGGCACATCAAACTAATATGAATTAATAGAAATATGACTCTGGATATCAATTGATTATTAAAAAAATCAATTTAAATATAATATATTGACTATAAAAAATAATCCAAAGACAAAGGGCGAATTTCAATAGCAGCATTTTTCAAAAAATGAAAGAAAATGAGAAAATAAGAATCAGGGAGGGAGAAATAAGGAGGTAAAAAGGATTTCAAAATTGAGGGTGGAAAACGGAGCACGCCCAGTTACAACACATTTCCCACTATGCTACAGGCGTGAGTCCAAAGGCTGGCACCTTCCAACTTTTTGTCAACTTAGTGGATCTTGAATTCCCGAACTGCCCTTCACTACTGCATGAAACCAACAAAATTCAAAAGATTTACCAGGGTTAAATGCGTCCATGAACCAACTTTTCAAGTTTTAAACTTTAGTGCTTGGTAAATTTTTTAAAAAATAATTGTGGGTTGGATCATTGATGAAAACTTTGCAATTATCAATGTTGTCTCCTTCTCATGAAACTAAAATCCATCCTCCCAATGAGGACCAAACATTGTAAACAGTGTCTAATTACTATGTATGATATCAAGTTGTTCAGTTAATTAATTAATAAAAGATTTTGAAGAAAAATTAAAAAAGAAAGGAGATGATTTTTTAGTTGTTTAAATTTCAGTGCTTTTTTAGCTGCAATAGCTCTGCAAGCTTAGTTTCCATTCTCTTTCTAATTCTTCTGTTCTGTTCTTTTTTCACTTCAAAATCCCATGAAAGATTCCAACCTCATGATTCTTCTATTCTTTTTTGGTAATGGGTGGGCAAGTGTTTTGCGCTCTCCCATGCTTTGCCATTCAAATTCACATATAAATGGCTGTCTAAAGTGTTATGATATATTTATCTTTGTATTTTTTTTTAATCTTAAGAGATATAATTAAACATAATTAAATTAAAAAATGATGACGAAAATAAAAATAATCTATCATTTAAACTATCGCTGAGAAACCTTAGTCTTAATTTCTAATTCATTTAAAAACTATCAACATCATGATTGACAAACAAACTACAACTAAGGGTTACAATTATTAGAGTCATCACCTAATTCAGTTGATTAAATCTCTACCCGATGGTTTCAAATCCCACTTGCAACATATAATTTGGTATTTCTTTTTGTTAAAAATTAAGGTTAAATCTCAAATTTATTCACTTGTTTTACGAGCCTGGAGATGGATATCCATCACTAAGGTGTTCTTTTTTCGGGTAAAATTATTTATTCATTCAAATTATTAAAAAATAGATTATTCAATCCAAATTAATAAAAATTAAATTGATTGAATGATTTTACCTAACTAAAAATTTGAATAAATAGTTCCATTTGAAAAATAAAAATTTTTATTTGGATCCCCTCGAAATCTTATTAATAAAATTATGAAATTGGTTTAGATAATTTAGTTTGGATAAATTATTATTTTAAAGTTAAACAGATTTTTTTTATTATTTATATGTTCTGTGGAATTATTTTGAATAAATAAATCTAAAATTATTTGATTCAAAATTTAATTTGACAAAATTGATTTAAATTTTATGTGATTTAATTCGAGTCTCCCGTTAAATTTTTTGAAGTTGAAAATTTGAATAACTCAAAAGCCGAATGCCTGCACGAATAGACACCCCTGTCCATCACTGCCCAACTCGGTACGGTACTTTGAAATCCAAAAAAGGAAACAGAAAAATGGGCAATCCCCACCAAGACCATCTTCTTCACAAATTGGTAAAAAGTGAATGTTGCTTCGAATGTAAGGGAGAAGGATGGGGCATGCAATCTAACATGTTAGTTAGAAAACAAACACAAGGCTCTATATAAAATTATATACTCAGTTTTGTAAGATTTTATTTATAAACATTGAGTTGAGAATCGTCCCCTCCCGTCCATATTATAATTCATTATTTTAATATAAATTTCTAATTTTATTTTTCATGATAAAAGAGATGAGAGGTAACAACGATATTGCCACCTTTCTGATTTCAAGAGATTACTCTCTCATACATAGCTTTTGGACCTCACAAAAATTATTATGTGGGGTATTATTCGAATCGAAAGACACTACAAATGAATAAGGCAAAGTTAATAAATACATTGCGGACTATTCTTATAAAGTTCTATCAACCATATATTTTTTTTCATATTTAAAATTATACTATAATTAATTCAATTCAAATATTTACAAAACCTTATTTTAAAAATAACTCTCTCAACATAATTTTTTTAGAATCATATTTTAATTAATTTAATTTAAATATTTATAAAATTTTATTTAAAAGATAATTTTTGGATATAATTTTTTTTATTTTTAAATTTTAAATTTAATTAAAAAACTTATATCCCATTTCACTACTGTTGCTGGTATATCAACCTAATAATTCCAATGTCAGTTGTCATACGTACAAGGAAAAACTCCAAAACATAGTTATTGTCATCTTCATAATCCATTTTTGTTTTTTGGCTTCATGTTTATTGTTTTTCAAAAAAAAAAGTACGGACAACACTTATTATACTGAAAGCGAAGCAATACCTTTACAAGTATCATATCCTATAAAAACGAAAAATGGTTGTCCCAAACATCGTGCACATTTATGTGTGACATATAAAACATATGATAATCCGAAAAAGTACTATATCTCACTCACCCAGAGTGTCAATTTAATTTTTATGTGAAAAAAAAAAAGAAAAATAGAAGACAACAGTGTCTTCTGAGGCAATTGTGCAATCATCAGGGTTGTACACAGTAGTGATGTGATCACATTCTGCGGTCTCGTATACGATGTCTGTATTCGTATTGTACCCTCGAAAACGCTTCACTTTTTGTCATTTTTGGGCCCTTGTCTCCCTTCCTCCCAAAAATTTGGAATTTTTTTTAATAATGAGAAAAATCTTTAACCATTACAATATACACAATGATGGGCATAACGCACAAAATAAATCGATTATGAACTCAAATAGGAGTGTATTTGAATTGAATCGAGTCTGAATATTCTTAATTTTAATTCGAATTTGAAGAGTAATTTGTATATATATTATATATATTTAATTTAATTTAATTTTTTGTTATAATACTATATAAATATATCTAATATATATTAATATTTGTTATTGAATTATTTGATAAGTTTTCAAATTTAAAATTCTATTATTTGAATTTAATTCGATGAATTCGACTTGAATTTGATCAAAATTGAGTCGAGTTAAGTCGTTGACCGAACGATTCTAACTCGAATCGGTTCGTATAACAGTTTTAAACTCAAATTTCAATATTTAATCTAGTAAGTCCATATGAGTATTAAAATTAATTGAAGTTGAATATTGTGATTATTTTTTATAAATAAAAATTTAGAAGATACAAATTCTCAGCTATTTAATTAATAAAAAATTCAGAAAATGTTGGAAAAATGGATAAAAAATGTGTCATCTCAACTGTGGATTTAACATTAATGAACCAAATCACAATAGAAAAAAAAAAGAAAAAGAAAAATTGTGATGTAAAATAAATTTAAAAAGTAAGATAATTTTTTTTTTTAAAAAAAAAGTAAAATATTAAGAAGAAAAGAAAGTTGGAATTTCATTTTAGGTTTGTTTGGTGCAATTTTCAAGTAAAGGTGTGCAAACCTGACATTTTTCACCCTCTCACGCATGAACCTTTTTTGTGTTTCCTAGGGCATATCATTTATGCCCCTGCTCCAAAATTTCGACATTGCAACAAGACGGTGTTTTAAACAAAAAAATCTTTAAAGAAATAAGGAAAAAGGTCGATCTCATGAGTGCATTTCAGTAGTCTTGGAACTAAGAAATTTAAATGAACAAAAATAATAAAATGAAACAACTCAATTGCTTTGAATCTGATATTCATATTTTTCAGTCAAACAAACACAAAAAGGGCTGCATTGGATTAATGGAGTTGGAATCTGAGATCTGAAGCTTTTCTTTTTGACCTTTTCTTGGGTAATTCTCATTAATCTCCCTTTGCAAACAACACCTGACCTGACCATCATGAAGATTTTTCACTGCCACTGTACCCCACCACCATTCATAGGAGATGCTAGTGTGTGATGAGTTGAATATACTGTCTATGACAATGAATTCAAACCAATTCAATAAGTTCCTTCCAATTCTTCATTTCGATAATTCCCTTCTCAATCAACGTAATGACCCTTCTTCTTGCCACGTGAAAATGTTCTTCTTTTTTTTTTTTTTCCCTTTTTGTGAGATGCTTATATATGTATATTCAAAGAAAATTGATAAATAAAATATAATATATTTTTAGAATTATAATTTAAAAAAAAAAGATTTATAAAATTCAAACATAATCTGAAATTTAAAATTTTTTAGAATCACAATCGTCCCTTACTCTCCTTCCTTGGTCCTGCATGCAAAGTTTGGAAAGTACAATCAATAGTAGATTTTTGGAATCAAATTTCATCACTTTGAATATTTTTTTTTTTTTGGTACATGAGAGATGGAGAAGGGATCATACGATTTGCTGTTTTGAAAAGAATAATTTAGTGATCACAATTTTCTATTTCTCAACATATTTTTATCGTTTGAAACGTATATAATATATTTTTTAAAAAAGTATAAATATAGAATTTATAGATAAACATTTATGTTTTAAATTTATACCTTAAATTGTTAACAAATTGTCATTATATTTATAACGTCTTAATTTTAATTATACGAAAAGTTATGACAACGTGTTTTCTATATTTATTACATTTAACCAATTAAATTTAAATAATATATTTTTTTGAACCGGGTAAAAAGAGACCTAAAGATTCCCTCTCTTCTTCACCCGGAATTGAAATCTTTTTCCTTCTCTCCTTCCAATTGGAATGGAGTTGAATTGAGCAAAGTTACGTCAAGGTGCTCTGTCCTCAATAAATGAAATCTTGTTTGTTCACAAATTCTGGTTTTGGCTTTTCTCCGTCCGTCCTTTTTTTTTACGTATCTTTCTGCAAGGAAAATGGAATAAAAATAAAAACAATAAATGTGGAGACCACGGGGAGATAACCGGACAATAAGGAGGGCAACATCGTCATTTTGTACAAAAATAAGGTAAGCAGTCATTTAATGACGCGCCATTTCTCCCCCATCTTCCATTCTTTTCCTTTCCCCAGCCCAGCACCAAGAAAAACAGGAGAGAGAGAGAGAGAAAGGAAACAAAATTCAGAGAGAGTGAGCGAGCGAGCGAGAAATTTAAGAAGAAAAGGTGTGGTGTGATAGTCGTCGTTTAATGGCGACAGGTTGGGTTAAATCTCTACAATGCAAATCAAGAGCGTACGATGACGTTCTTCATCCAAATCCTAAGCATCTTAACCTTCTCTTGCCTTCTTCAAGCTGTCGAAAATCTGTTCAAAGCATCAAAGACGTCATCGAAACAACCAAACAACACAGACCCAGTAAACCAAAACCTCAATCATCACCAAAACAACCCGCTTCCAGGCATACCCGACCCGACAAATCTGATCCCAATTCAATCCCGCCAGCGGCGAGCCACCGAGCCAGGCTCAGTACCTCTTCGACTCGCAGAGTAAGAACAGCCGAGTCATCTTCGTTCTTCCCGAGCCTCTCCGAGTTACCCGAGGGTCATCCGTCGAGAAACGTCGTGGAAATCATTTTTCATACAAGTTGGAGCCCGAAATCTTTTACAGGTCGAGTCGAGATGGTGTTCAAAGTCCAGAACAGTCCGAGAACCGTGGCCCGGTTCGAGGAATATAGAGAGGCAGTGAAGTCACGTGCAACGGACGGGGGCGGCACGTGGGAGGACGATGCGAGGTGTGTGGCTGATGGGAATGAAATGATGAGGTTCTACTGTCTCGGGCCGACAACGGGCCGGGTTTATGACGCTGGCGGATTATGCGGGTTTCCGGTTCGAAAAGGCTCCGCCGTGTGCACCTTTTCCGGTAGCGGTGATGCCCACGAGAGCGGCGGAGGTGGGAGAGGGAGGAGAGCAATGTTGGTCTGCCGGGTGATAGCGGGTCGGGTTTCGAAGCGACTCGGGCTTGACTCGTTCTTGGAAGGACGAGTTGGGTTCCACTCGGTGAGTGGGGATGGTGGCGAGTTGTTAGTCTTTGATTCTCGTGCGGTATTGCCTTGCTTTCTTATAATCTACAAATTGTAAAAAGGGTTTTTAAAAAAGAAAGACTTTTTAACAATTTTTATATATTTTTTTTGTATATTAATTTACTTTTGTTGGGGGGTTATTGACTTTTTTGTGTGATTAAAATGAGAATTTGTGACTATAACGCTTCAGTTTCATTTTTATTTTTATTTTTTTCCCAAATTTATTAATAGAAAGATGAAGAAATTCGTTATGAATTTATAATAATGAATAAGGACCACAGGACCACGCGTAAGCCACGTGAGTTTCCTTCCTTGGTTGCATATATGTGATAAACGTACGCACTTGATCTTGATTGTGCTATCACATCACACAGCCGAGGCAATTGATTGCAGGTTTTAATATTTGAGAGAAGATTTAACATTAATTGTATAATAAATTGTTCCTTCAAAAAAAAAAATGAATGCATGATGTAGGTTACTATTCATAATTTGTCCAGCTAAAATTATTTAAATTATATTATTATTTATACTTTACTTATTTCAATATAAATGACTAATCTCCCTTACACTAATTTTATTAATTATGATTAAGGATTCTTGGGGTATCAGAGGTTCATCTCTTGACCTGAAATATTGAATTTGAAGCTCTATTCCCCTCTCCTGGTTATTTTGCAATTAGTGAAAAAAAAATTGGTATTTTACAAATAAAAAAAAAAAAAATGGTTGAGACACGTTCGTATGTTGTGATTTTTGGAATGGCGACATAATCATGTGATGATCTAGAAACATATGAGGAGAACTTGTTATAGATGTTTATGTAAAATAATGTGGTCAGGGTCAGTTCATAAATTTTAGAAATAGCAGCCGAAGTTTTGGAAGGACTCATGGATGGTGAAGTTTCACTGCAAACAAAGGGCCCAAAATTTGAAGACAAACAAATAGATGTGTCGTGCGAACTGGAAACTTCAGAGACAATTATGGACTTTTCAAAGCCCTGCAGCTTTTACCGTAACTTACTTGGCTTAGTGGTTGTGTTTTTGTACTCATCAGGGCTAGGCTAAGTTCAAATCTTGGTGCCAACATTGCCAAACCCAGGCAAAGCCTGCAGCTTCAACAACATACAATTCTGAATAAAACAAGAACCTTCATTCAAACCAACTTCATATTTAAACTGGGGGTGTTTATTCAATGAGTTACCAAAGATTTTACAGTTTGTAACCACAAACTCCGTACTTAACTTTATGCTCACATGGCTGTGACTGGCTATTATGACAATGAGACATGGTCAATAAACAAGGGTGCAGCCTGCGACATGGTTATAATGGGTGCACCCCTCTAAAAAATAGAACAACTTATCAATCCATTTTGGTGAAATCTACAACGTTCCGTTTGTTATGCTTGATAATGTTATAGCTGTGACCTTGGCCGATAATTCCATGATTTATAAATGCCGAAAAACACAATAAAACATAGTCTCAAAGTCGGGCCAATGAGTTATAATTCAATTCGTTCTATCCTCCTCCGGTCTCATGTTCGGCCCTCCCTATGTACCCAACCAAAAAAAATGTCTCAAAGTTAGTATACCCAATAAATTGTTTTAAGGAGTAGATTTCAGTTTTATTAGTAATTTTAATCTATTTAGTAATTGCATAGAAGAGATTTTTTTTTTATTATTATTATTATGTAACCTTAAAATTTTATAAACGTCCTATTAAATAAAAAAAAAAAATTGAAAATTTAGATATTGAATTATTTTAAAATATTCAATGTAAGACTAATCCACTTGGAGAAAGGGTCTGGTCGGTGTCTAAATTTTGCAGTCGTTGCCCAACTTGAGTCTGGTAAAGTTTTTTTAATGATGGTGCTGTTAATCTGGGACCAATGTCGAACATCGACAGAGGACCACATCGGGGGCTCATCAAACATTGCCGAACATCATTTTTGTCACATAGCAAAGCATGGAAATTGATTGGTCATAGAATTTGTGATTATTACCCCATTATGTCTTTTTCACTTTACGTGGTTAAAGCTCTCGGGGTTTATCAAGGTGCTTGAGTTTTGATAGATGTAAACTCGTCTTCATTTTATAGTAACAAACTTGTTTTCTTTCTGGGAATTATGAATCAAACTTCATTTAAAAAATGAAAGACACCGAAGAAAAGTTAATTAGGTTTGTTAACTACAAGGTATTACTAAACCTGTTGAATCGGACGTGTCAAAGAATGTAACGGGTGTTGGTTTGGTTCATATTTGTAACTAAAAAGTCTTGAAGTATATGGCAAGGCTTAGGGGTTGGTTAGATGCTGCTGATATAATCCTGGCCTTTGCTTACACCTGGAGGAATGTGCTTCGATGGTACAATGTCACCATCTTCATCAACATCATTTACCAGCAAAGATCTCTAACACCCAAAAGGAGGTAAGTTGGCTGACTCGTGGATAAACGAGTATGGCTGGGCCAAGCCCATGGCAGCCCGACAATGGGCCATAACCATAACAGCGTGTTCACCACCCATCAAAAATAAAGCGGGCCTATTTCCAAGTCTCTTGGGCCGGGTCCAAATCTAGCCTCAAACCCAAACTGCCCAAATGACGGGTCAAGCTGATTGAGCTGCCAGGTCCTTAAGTCCATAATTATGGAAGATCACGTTTCTAAGTTCCACAACGAGACAAAGTTTCGGTTCAGACCTTATCGGTCCTGCACGGCAAGAAGAGAAAAAAATAGGTCCCTAGTGGCGTCTCGCTGTCATTTTTTATTTTTGCAGCATAATGTAGGAAGAGCCACTCTCCTAACATTAGCAACACAATGGCACAAGATTAAGATAACATTCCCCATTAGATCATTAAATCATAGACAGAACAAATTTTCATCCCAAGGAATTTGTTGGAAGTTCCTACAACCAAGAGATTTCTGAAATCGAACCCATCTCATAAATTCTAAGTTTTTTCTATTGCAAAATGGTCTCAACCATCATTTGCTTATCAAAATTCACCCGTGGAAAATTGAGAGTTCTAACAACAGTCGTTTCAATGTTCCTCAAATTTACAATTCGTCAACCACCTCCACCTCAACTATGATACTCCACAAGTATGTATAAAGGCTTGCCATTCAGTCTCTCCCGACCCTGCATGTAACACAACGTGTGTATAGAGGAATATACAAACTAAACCCAGTAAAACTAGACAAATGCAATAGAAGAGCTTATTATCAATGTTAACGGGCCCAATGATGGAAAACACGACAGTTGCATGAATTTTCATTCTGAGCCTTCCCTGGCATCATTGCCATTGTCTGCGGCATCATCATCATCAGTGTTAACAGGACCAGTTTCATCTATGATTCCTGAGGATTGATCCTTATAATGGAACTTGATCTTTTTAGAAAGTGAAAATGGTTTCTAGCACTGTATCTGTGATTGCAAATTCATTGGCAATCTCCATGGAAACAAATCTCATGAAAACAAAGGCTAGCATTATGATCTCCACAACTTTGCCTTCTTATTAGAAGTTGCCTTCTTATTAGAAGTGATGAAATTTATTTTGGCCCGCAATCATGATGAAAGCAAGTAAGGTGGCATTACCCTCTACTATGATTTCTAGGCAAGATTCAAGTTCAAATACATCTGCAAAAACAGTTATAAATCAAGAATATATTATTAACCTAGGTCTTCCCGTTCCATCTCCGTCATCTTGCTTCTGTTCTTCATGTAGCATTCAGACCGAATGACTATGAAATTACGTTAATGCTCCTCATTTTCATGCTTAAAAATTATCTTGTTACTTCTTGCCTTCAGTCCGGAAGACACATGTTCATTCATGTATATTGACGTGAAATGGGCTTTAGGTAGTATATTAATTACCCAAAGCAGAGGCTTCATCATGATATTAACTTGAAAACAGGAGTATGTAGGTTTTGGGAAGTCGGAGAATCACAAGTCTGGTAGAAAAACATGAAATCATAATGGGAAAATTATGCAGTGCCAGTTGCAATAATCTGATTGTTGTATCTCATTTTGAAGCCTTAATCAGAATTCTAAACTCTAGGATAGTAGAATAAAGAAACAACAGCTGAAATGCACAAACCTTTAAAGCTGGTAATTCAATGACACAAGCACATTCAACGACTTCGGCTCCAGCTCGTTCTGAGAAGCAAATTTATGATAGATAATTACTCCCAAATGGAGAATTTATAGGAGAAAACCACATCATAAATGATGACTAATAATAAAGCATGAATTTCCTGGTGCTTTCAGTAGGTATTTATCCCAACATAAAGATGAATTGTACGTGTTGACGAATAATCATTGTGATTTTCTAGTTATTTCTCAAGGTTATGAGACGTATTGGATGCAGATCATGACAAACGAATGAATTATCTCTAACATTTTCCTTTTTTTTCTTGACCAATGATAAGTACCCATCATTTGTGCGCTTGAACGGGCCCTTCCAGGTTGAGTCTGATGTCTTGAATTCTTATGAGCTTTGAGTCGCTAGCAAAAGGGGGTGACTCTCTCCCTAGCCATAAAACCCCTCAACCTAGTGCTAGTGAGATTTGATCCTAGGACTTTTAGATACCACAAATGTTTTAAGGAGCTGACCAGCAGGATTTGATACTAGGACCTCTAGATACCACAAATGTTTCAAGGAGCTGAATGAGCTAACACTGATTCTAACTTCTTTACAAAGGTGATTTTAGTCTCTAGAAGCATGTCCAATATACTGGTGATCCGAAAACCTTTTGTCTGATAGGTGGGACTATATTCAACATGCTATTTTCAGGCTAAACACTTCTTTAAAAAAATGCCAACATCAATAACAAAAATTATATACTCTTAAGTAACCGACTCTTCCGGTTACAATGACCCCTTCCAGTGGAATATGAAAATGCCAAGAAAATCGTGAAGTTACATGTGACATTATGAAGAATGAACAAGTGGCAGCTACAACACGCATACAGTAAATGTGGCAATGTAAGTGAAGGCATGCAAACTATTTCACAGGTGATGCCACAGATTTTGGGCTTAAGGTCACCCTGTCCTTTCTCCACACTACAATTAAGGACAAAAGAAAAGGGAAATACCTAATAAATTCATTGCTGCACACAGAGTGCCACCAGTAGCAACCAAATCATCAACCACCAAAGCACATTCCCCTCGTTGAACAGCCCCAAGATGCATCTCAAGGCAATCGCTTCCATATTCTAAAGTATACTCCTCTGAAATTACCTCACCTATTATAATGGTAAACATTAAGATAGAATGCACTGGAAAAATAAGATAATATAAAAATACCATAAGTAACTGAGACAGCAAAGAAATCTAATAGGAAGATATGTGCATGCATTCATGAAAGCAATAGAGCATTTAAGGGTTGTTAACAAGTATAAGCTCATGGAAAATGTCATAACAAATTAAAAAACACAATACCAGCACCAAGAAGGCAGCTGAATTGTTGTTTACAAAATAAGAAACTGAGGTTTCACAATGTATAAAGCGTATTGATTCTACTCCCAAGTTCAAGTTCTAAGCATGGCCAGTCAAAACAAGCAAAACCTTTTACTAGGTCATCTCAATTCGTGGTGTTATTTATGAAAATTATGTATAGCCAAGGCAAGGTAAGACTAAAAACAGAAGAAAAAAGTAACATTCAGATGTAAGGACCCGGCAAGTCACATCTTGGATGTAATGAAAATAGCCAGGTCAAGAAACCAATGTTGAAAAGCATGGTTTTAAGGGGTTTCTACCATAAAATGGTCCTTGGCGTACAAACAGGCCTTCAGCCACCCTTAAAATTACAACCAGCAAAATTTTGCTTGGCTTATTTGTCTACTCTATTTCTTCTTCTGCGTACAGGCCAGCATATGATGACTGTTCTACAATGATCCATTTTGCCAATTAGCTCTCCCTGTGCAACGGCAAATTCGGGTAAATTCATTCTTTATTTGACAAACTTGGTACATTTTTCCTTTTTGGCTCGTCTAATTTAGAGAATCTGCTAACTTGGAAAACAGGCCCAATGCAAACATTGACACACCCAGCCATAAAGGATATTATTGGTTAGAAAAGGCAGTCAAAGAGGTGAATAGTGAAACTATAGAGGTGCAAAGAGCTGCTGACTTGAAAGGCATTAGTGTTCACTAGTACCAGTGATAATAGATATTGACTGCTATAACAAAATGTGCACTGTTAAAAGGTTAATTTACAGCAAATTCAGATGACACTTCAGAAGCTACAGAGCAAAATCAATTATCAGTGGGGGTGAACAAGGAAACTTATAACGAAGCACATTATGTGCTTAAAGAATTTTATGAATATTACAAAAAGAGAGTCCACATAAGATGAGATGGATAAAAATAGCATGGAAACACATCCTAGTAAGATAATAAAAAGGGAAAATTGAGAATGACGATACCAGGCAACTTCCTGGGTTTTCTTAGTGGAACAAACTTTGCTCCAATCGCCAGGGCAATGGGTGGACCAAATATAAATCCTCGAGCCTCAATTCCTATAAAGAAAATAAATAAACAAATAAATCACAATGTGGTGTACATTGGATGCAACTAACTTATCAAAACCAATATATAAAATATAAGCCTCATAACATTGACTTCATTCCTAGAAAAGTAAGAGTGTATAATCTCCATGATGCTCGAAAGAGATTTACCTGTTTCATGATTAAAAAGAACTTCATAATACAATAATGAGCGCTACTAGCTCACCACAAAAATTATTTACTTAGAGATGCAAGACACTATTTAAAAGTTGTGCATAATGCAAGTGTGCGTTGACTTCGTTCCACAAAAATTATCTCATAGTAGTTGTGCATAATTGTGCATAATGCAAGATAACTTTTTAAGTTTATATAGGAGACCAAACTAAATGGAGGACACTTGAAAAGTTCAACATTACCAATGTGACTGCTATGACAGTTTTAGGAAACCTTATGCAAACGCTAAGTGAGAAATAGAAAGGCAACTGACAGTGTTATGAAATGAATAATCATCACAATTATAGACATTCATCCAGGTGCTCAAGTTCACCATGCAAACCCATGATACAGTTGCGAAACGAACAGTGTTATTTATGACAACAATTTATTTATTTATTTGAAGTTCAAAATGACATGACCCTATCAAAGGTAGGACTGGTAGGATTAAAAAAGATGACTGAATACTTAAGCCGTGGACTCTCCAAAACTAGTCCTCAATGGAAGGAAGAAATGGGAAAGAAGAACTACTATGAGATAGATGGGGCAAGGGAGATGGAAAATTTATAGGCATAGGAATTTCAGTTGAAAATAGCAGTGAAGGTTTTAACAACAAGAGCCAGGATATCAAGAGAAAAGAAGGGAAGTATTAATGACTTCCCCGACAAAAGAGAAGGTAAAACTATGAGGAAAAGGTTAAAGAAAAGAGATTAAACAATTTAACATATTAAAAGCAAAGGACAGAGGAATTACTATCTCAGCAGTAGTGCCCCACAGATTAATTTTTATGCAATGCAAAGATTAACAAATTTGTGGCTAAAGACGACCTGCTTCCATTTTAATTCCATACTGTTTTCCTAGTTTCCAAGCACACAGTATGATATCTTTACAAATGGATAAGATCATCTAGAATAACAACTCAACAAAAAAGAAAGTATAAATCATTCAAAAAATAAAGTGCTAAATTGCTGCTAAATACTCATATAAGTAGATTAGCTTAGAACATAGTTAGGAATGAGATTCAATTGACTATATGAGTTCAAGTTAACACGCAAAGGGACAAATAAGAATGAGGGGACAAGATGATAGCATTAATAATATTTCGCGAGCATGAAAACAAAGATCCTTATCTAACGAGACACCACAAAAAATTTTTCCACCCCGCAATTTTATGGGACAAATGTTTCTAATTTTGGAGCATTGCAACCAAAATGGATGACATAAAACATATCATGTGCTTCTTCCCATTCCCAACAGTGACTTCGATCTCTCTACTAATAACATCATTTTCCATCTATATCTCCACAATCTAGGATAAGATTAATATATGCAGCAGCATTTCTCATGACAATTATATAACAAAATAATGACAAAACCAACAAGAATAGAACTCAGGCCGTTTAGTCTTTTTGCACTGAGTTTGAGCATATTCATTTCAAACTTTTGGATAAGTCCAATATACAGTAACCACCGGATGACAGCAAAAGACGACAGCACAGAATCATTCCAGTAAACTCAGGTTTCAGCGCACAGACATAATTGTCCTCATACTAGTTCAATATTTGTATACCTCAGCCCTAGATGCAACAATCTCACTATTTTTTTCTTTCAGTAGGGCATAACATCGTTGGTTAAATCATTTTAAAAAAGACATTGCAACACAACATTTGACTAATCTCGTGGCAAATCATCTACCTCTAGGGCATATCAAGGCAGAATGGATTTACCCTAACAAATCGCATTCTCCTAATAGCTAATGCCAAAATCAAGGGAATAAACCAAAGCTTCCTAACAGTGAATGTGGGGAAAACCGGTCATCTACCTATGCAAAAATGACGCCAAAAAAGATTGTATAAAATCTAAATTTGCAGGGTGGGTCCGCATTCAAACGATGTGGGCATCCATCATCAACCACCAACCACGCAAATCGGATCGAAGCACATGCCCAAGAGAGAGCATTGTGGACCGCTCACATATGTTCACAGAAAGCAATCAATGACACAAACCCACTATCACTCTTAGAGTCAAACACCATCTCTCCAACCAAATCCACAGTCACTTCCAATATAGCAAATAAAGAAAAAGCCCATCCAAAAAGATTACCAGAAACTCATGCAATTCCATTATCAACATCTCTCTCTCTTTTTTTACTTTTTTACCTTTTTACTCTTTTTTTTTTTTTTTGGAGTTATAGAGACATGATTTCTACCCAACAAGGACCCACAATAGCTTGAAACTAATGAGAGATCCACAAAAAGAAAGATAAAAAGGGGTGTTCTTTAAAAGGAAAAAAAAAAGAAAAAAGAAGCTTTTCTCGCAAAGTAAAAAAGATAAATCATTCTCAACAATCAATCATTAACGATGAAGAAAAATAAAATAAAATAAATTAAATTAAATTAAAAAAAAGTTTTTACCTGCAACAACCGAAATGTTTTTGTTCTTGTAACGCTCAACGAACATATCGATTGTGTTCTTGAAGGCTTTGGGATCAAGCAACAACGTTGTGATGTCTAGAAAATCAATTCCTGCCCATTTTAGTCATTTACAAAACTATCAACATAAATAAACAAAACCCACTTTCACAAATTCCTAGCATAGGCTTTTGCAAGAAATAATTAAAAAATGTTAACATGGGTTTTGAGGAAGAAGAAGTTGAAAGTGGTGAAATGTAAAAAAAGAGAAAGAGAGACCTTGCTTGGGGAAATTAGGAACAAGTCGAATCTTAGTTCTGATGCTGTTAATACGAGGATCTTCTTCTCTAAAAGCCGACATTGCGGATATTACAACAGAGCAGAGAAATTTTGAAATCTCACCTCCTCTGTTTCACTCTCTCTCACTCTCTTGAACCCTTTTGGTTCCTCGACTTTCTCTCTCTATAATACAACTCCGTATAAAGTTTTTGCAAAGGAGCATTTAAGGAGCTCCGTTGCAACAGAGAATATGAGCTCAGGAGTCAGGAGGCCCACACTTTATTTATAGAGGCTAGAGCCTAAAGAGTAGAGAGAGAGAGAGAGAGAGAGAGAGAGAGAGAGAGAGAGATTTATTGGGGGGCTCACTGCACAAGGATGAGTGTGAGAGCGAAATCAAAATTTCCCCGATAAGTAGGCTATTTTTGATTTTTTTTTTCTCCAAAGAAGAGTTAAATAATAGACCATTCTTGTGCTGTTTTTTCATGCGTAACAATACTAAAATGCGAACCATGAAAATCATTACACGTGAGCAAAATATGTTAATTAAATGATAATTATCTAATTTATCATTACAACCTAAAACATACTAAATTTCCGTAAATGCACCAAATATAAGTTTTACTCCGATGGATACCACTGAATTACCACTTTAATAATGCTCCATTTCCCAACTTTGCTAAGATTGGAAATAAAAAAGATATTCTTGTAAGATAATCGAGTGATAAAAAATTTATGTTTAAATATTTTTTTTATATTTAAATTTTCATAAATATATGTATTTTCATGTTGCAATATAAAATTTAAAAAAAAATCAAAAAAACCAATTCTATAAGTGATTACCTCCAAAGATTCAACCATTGTATCCTATTATCAGAAGTATTGAGAGAAGGCTCCTTATCCTGGATGCAAGAAATTTACTTCTGCATCATCTCCTACCTTAGTGAACACCAACAGGAGAAAAATATTATATAAATGAAAATAAATTTATAAGGACTATAATAAGAAATTCCCACGGTAGCATCCACATCTCATTTATTTTCATGGAAATTATTCTTACTCTTTGTAACCTCATTGTGTATCTTTAGACTCACGAGACACGACCCTTCTATTGACTGAGAACTTAAAGAAGAAAATAACGAGTTAGTGTAGAATAGGATTCTCACTATTTGTGATTATGGGTCATTCCAAGAGTAAGATCTTATTATTAAATATAATTAATACTATTTCTTGCATCCAGGAATTATTTACTTAAAATTTGCACAATTATGGAACACATGGAATGTATCCTAAAAACTACGAAAAAAAATTATTTTTCACTATTAAAATTATATTTCATTAAATTCAATCACCCAAGTTGATCTTCTTATGCAAACTATGAAAGCATTCTAGTGCCAACAAACTATGATGTTGTTCGATTAATCCAGTTCGAATACCTATTAAATGATTGGTTCTCCAAATCTTTTTTTTTTCATTTCTCAAATTCAAGACCTCTGATTAAGAGAGTGAAGTGTTCGATCACTCAATATAAAAGAATTTGGTTCCAATAACCTATTCTCTAGATTAAAATATTTCATTAATGAGAATTATTGCCCCTTCAAATGGAAATTTTTTGTTGAATGCCCATTTGAGAATCAAGCTTTTAAAACCCTCACTTATCAGTAAGTATGGGTATGAAGAAGTTAATAATAATCTCTAGAATAAATGTGGATCAAAAATCAATACCAGTTGACTACTCAGCATAGTGTTTTACGTTATACCTTTGGATCAAATAAAAAATAAATTTAATTTATTTTTAGATATATTTTATTTTTATTTTAAATGAATCTTTTTTGCTTGAAGCCTACGAGAAAATTGTAAGATTTAATTTGAATTTTATTGCTTGAAATAACTAAATAATTTCAGAGTTGAATTTTAAAATTGTTATCTAATCGCACTTAAAACCATTTTAATTATGGAATTCTGTTGGTTTCAAGCACAACATTAAAAAGAAGAAAATTTTAATAGACAAAGCATCTGTATTACATAACCCGAAACATAGAGAAGTGCATGGACTCCAAATTCTCTAGACCGCCCATCACTACAAATTTTGCTTTTAATATTTCTTCTTAAATTATATTTTTCTTTTTTAAAAAAAGTAATTAAAATCTATAACTACACGACCACTCAAGTCATGCCAAAATTTATCCTCTCATTATCCCTTGTAATGTCACAAAAAAAAAGTAACAACATAGTAGTTTTATTAATTCTATAAACTAATTAAATTCATAAAAAATGTTAAATTTAAGAAAAAAAAGCTTTTAATCACCTTGGCCATAGTCTGAATTTGCATGTAATCTCATGTAGGGTAAGTTTGGTTTGCGGATAGGGAGGAAAAATGGATGATTTAATTCACCTGATAGAAGTAAATGTATTTTTTTCATTTTTGTTTGGTAAAGATGAAAATAAAGAAAATAAGTGTTACTTTTTTTTATTTGATTTTAATAAAAAGTGAAAGAAAATATCATCTTATTTACTATTATACTATTATAAAATAATATTTTTAATATTTCTAATCATATAATTTTTTTATTTTTTTAATTTAAAATATTTTTCTAAATAATAGTTATTTAATATTTAGTTTAATTTTTTTTTTTTTTTTAAAAAATTAATTTTTTTTATAAAAAAAAAAATTTAAAAAAAAAAATTTTTTTTAAAAAAAAAAAAAAAAAAAATTTTTTTTATTTTTTTATATAAAAAAAAAAAAAAAAAAAAAAAAAAAAAATATAATATTTTTAAAAAAAAAAAAAAAAAAAAAAATTAAATAATAATCTTTTTTTTTTTCTTTTCCTCTCTTTTTTTTTAAAAAAAAATTTTTTTTTAGAGGGGGGAAAAAAAAAAAAAACACCCCCCCTTTCTTTTCCCTCCCCCTTTTTTTCCATAAAAAAAAAAAAAAAAATTTTTCTTTCACTTTTACTTCCCTTTTCTTTTTCCTTCCATTTTTCCATTCCAACCAATCTAAACTAGGTAGTTTGGTGGCATGTGATGCGATGAAATTTTATGCACTCCAAACTCAACAATTATTATTTTTTTTGTATTTGTATATATTTAAAAAACATTTGATATATATTTAAAAAAAAAGTTAATTATTAAGATGGAGAAATTTTATATTTATGTATCACACTCTAAAAATTGAATTAATAAACAGTATTCAAAAAATTCAACTTGCTGATTAAAAAAAAAAAGTAACCCCGCTTAAAAAAATAAGCAAATTTTTTAGAATTAAATTCACCAAGTAAAGTTGACTCCAAATAAGAAAATTTGATATTAATGTACAAAAACACCGAAATAAATCTAGCAAGTGTCATTTACAAAAATAGTCAAAGTAAACTATCTGGTTCTAGTAATAGAATACTAGATTTTTTTAATCAAAATCTCGAATTTAAATCTTAGGAATAGAAAAATAGCTAATAGGAAAGTCAACTCTTAAACTAAACTTCACAACTATTCAAACCACATTAATTGGATTTTTGACTACTGATGATCAAATAAAAAAAAAAAAAGGCAAAGCTTAAACAAATAACATTTAATGGGGCACCCCCTAAAAAAGAATTGCCCGATTGAAAATGATTTCTTTTTGCCCTTCTGAACCTGACATACACAGACCATGGATTCTAAATTTGAAGATTTTCTTCTAGCCTAAGAGAAAAAATTATGAAAGGAAACAATGTGCTATCTCTATCTTTGAGTAATTGGAAGTTGCTTTCAAATCTCCATAGAAAATATTCCGCGGGCAATGGACAGACCTTTCTCTTTCTCATGATATGAAAAATCCCTTTCTCCCCACTTATTTCATTAAATTATGCAATACAAGCCATAGGCCTAACTCTCTCAACTCCAAAGTACGAAAAATATTTTCAAGCAAACACAACTTCTACGTAACCACAAAAAAAAAAAAAAAAAATCAAATGGGGAAATTGGTTTGGCTTCAAACATGGCCAACCCCGTCATGCCTAAAGTCAGTATGGACCTAACCTAGCTTGAGTAGCTCACCTTCGAGGTTCAGACTTAGAAGGCTTAACCTTTTGATTTTGGTCAAACTGTTGAAATACATGTACGCAGTTTCCTTGGACGGCTTGTTAAGTGTTTATTATCTTTTGATCCTCATTATTGTACCAATGCTTTGAAAAAGAAATTGGGTTCAAAGGTCAATGAAAAGATAGACGTGAACATTTGATTACATGACTTCAATTATATAAAAAAGAGTAATTTTTTTATAAAATAAGATATTCTATATTCGATAATTATATTAAAAATAATTAAATCTGATTTAATTTAATTTAAAACTTTAAAAAAAATAAAATTTTTTTAATATTTATTTTCTTTGTATATAAAATTTAAATTTAAAATTTTATTTAATAAGTACTAATATTGAACTACTAAATTAACTAAATATTGACAAAGATAATTGTTTAATAAAATTACTAAGAAACTACCATTATTATTAAAAGTAGAACTAACTTTCTTTTTTTTTTTTTTTGGATACACAGAGGATTGAACTTGAAATCATCAAGTTGGAGAAGGGATTGTGATTATTAGGCTGTCCTCTTGGGGACGTAGAGTTTTTCTAAAAGAAGTTTTTGAATGCTTGAAATATAATTTCTCTTCGTTAATTAAGGACCCTATACATGTAATTAGTAAAGAGAGCTGGTTAATTAATGCCTATATATGGATATAAATGGTGATCAAAGGGGAATTCATTCAAAACTTTATGCTGAAAAATTATTTTTTTATTGGAAGGGTAAAAAAATATTCGGTGCAATATTTTTTTTGTGAATTATATTAAATTTTTATTTGTTATAAAATATCTGATTTAAGACAAAATTATTATTAAAATATTATTTTATGACTATAACTTTATTAAAATATTAAAAGTAGAAGACTGATTCCCACTATATATATATAATTTTGCAAAGGGAATTGAATCCATAGATGTAGAGGCAAGAAATATTTGTATCGCGTACCGGGTCATTCTGGATCATATGCCGGTCACTATATATATTTTTTATTTACTTAGAATAACTGAGGACAGCTCTCACAATATTCAATTCTGACAATTAGGGACAGACACTTTTAATAACTAAAAGAAGAGGGAAAAAAAAAAGGCAATATTAACTCAAAATTTGAAGAGATATGGTAGACATGCAATGAAATTTGAGCTGATTCTGCAGTAAATACTGAACCAAAACCAGTATCAACCAAGCCCAGGGGGTCACACGGGGTTGGCAGGCAGGCATATATGTCTCGAGCCAAACAAAGAAACAAAGATAATTAGTCCAAATCAACTTTTTTATTTTCAGAGGATCTTAGTGGGGGTGTGCAAGAAAAAAAGAAAACCTTTTTAGGAATTCAGGACCAGAATCATCTTTTGTTTTTCATTCTCTCTCTCCCCCCTTTTGTACTACGTCTTATCCGCTTTGTTGACATTATGCATGCAATAGGAGGCGAAAGCGAAACCAAATATTTTTTATAGCATATATAAGTTTTTGTTCCTTGTTCAGTGGAAATATAAAGAAGATGATCAACACTTTTACTATTATTCAAAAAAAGTTACAAAAAATTTGTGATAAAATAACATTTACTTTATTTAATTAACAAGAATTAAAAATAAAAAAAAGAAACATGTGCAAGTGCCCCTTCTCCCCACCCCGTGGCTTACCCTTCATTACAATCATATTATTTATTATTAGTAGTAACTTTTTTTGCTTTTTTTGGGGGGGGGGGTGTTCGAATAATTGAACCTTGTTTGCTTGCTTGCTCATGCTAAAGATATATACATAAAAAAGAGAAAGCTACTTATACACATGAGCAGCTTTTAGGGCAGAGAAACATTTAAAATGGACTCTTTCATAACCCACATATTCCCATATCCAAATCACCATCGTTCCCCCTTAGTGCTTGAAGTGCCATACATATCTTTCATCAAGAACCCTTTACTGACAAATTTATTGCTGTTTACATAGATCTAATAATCCGTTACAATTGTGTATTCTTCTATAATTCCACTATATATATATATGTGTGTGTGTGTGTGTGTGTGCTTACTATACACACACATGAGTAAACTTCGGGACCATTAAATTTTTTAGTAATTCTTTTTTGGTACAATTGGCTTAGGGTCTGCCAAGGACAATATTTATTTATTATTTTTTTCCCACAGAGATTTGAATTTACGATCTCCATATTGTGAGAAAGAGAATGTGACCACTAAACTATCTCATTGAGGACCCAATATTTATATTAGTTGCAACCAACGAATTTCTCCTCCTAGATTGAGGGTTTGATCCACATGATTTCAACATATGTAACTTAATTTGGTCATGAAATTTGCATATTGAATATCTTTGTTTCAACTCCGCATGCCACTCTTGAACAAAAAACATTTAATTTCATTCACAATATACTAATACCAATAAAAAAAAAAAGACCTCTGAGACCAAAAATATAATATATTTTTTATAATATTAGTTTTTTTTTTTTTGGAACCAATTATTAGTTACTATATAAAAATATAACAATAAAATAATATATTTCAACCTAACCTAACCCACTCGCTGCATATATATATATATATATATATATATATATTATTTGTTATATTTTCCTAATTATAAATTATAATTACATAGTTTATTATATATATAATTACATATATAATTATGTATATATTATTTGTTTTATTATAATTTTTGGTTTTATATTTTTTCTTTTCAATGCAATATCTAGCAAGTATTTATAAATTTTTGTTCCAATATGAATTTAAATTATATACTATTGCTCGGAACATGGATTTTCATATTTTTATTATTTTCTCTTTTTTTAATCACATGAAATTTTAATGTTAATTTTTGTTGATTCAATAATGATAAAAATTTTTATGATAAATATTTATATTAGTTACGACTTAATGATGAACTTGTCGATTGCACTTGACCAATCCGAACTATGTTGGTTTGAGACGATAAGATGGTAGGTCCGGTTAAAAATCATGACAACCAGCTCAAGTCGGGTCGGATTAATTTTTTAATACAAACTAATCCGTGTTCATCCCTAGATAAAACATTTATATATGTTAATTTTGAATTGTACATGTGTTGTACGTATATAAAATTTGGATGAATAAATAAAAAATACATAAAGAGGCGTACGTAAATAAAAAATTAGTAATCTTAAAAGCTACAAATTTACTTAAATAAGGGAGATTTATTGAATAAAAGAAAAGAGACATAAAATATAATATAATAAATTCTTTTTTTAGTAAAAAATAATTTTATCAAATGCATGCTTCAATTTATATTTTACATCATTTTAATCGGTGTTTTTAAAATCAGACTAAACCAATCATTTTGATCGATTGAACTGTTTTATAATCCGATTCGATTTATACTATAAATGAATAAAGTTAAATTTGATCAATATCGTTTAAAATCAGTCAAAATTAATAAAATCGATAAATTATTCAAATCGATCCAATTGATTTTTTATTGTAGCTAATATTTTTCATTTGTTATTAATATAGATTTATTTCTTATAGAAATATATTAATTTTGTTTTATTTCAAAATGTATAATAAATTTTATATTATTATGATAATGTTATATAATCAATCTGATTATCGATTCAGTTTTAAAAACTTCATTAAATTAAGCTGTCCTTCAACATTTTGTAAAATACTATTTTGGATGGGTCACTGTTGCTTAGCTGGACACCCTCAGGTGAGAGAGAGAGACCAATCCAAAAGGGTGCCCTTTGTAAAGGAAGGGTGAGCCCAAAGCACGTTCACTACACGCGCACAGATTTTGGTTTTTAATATGACGTGGCGTCATTCATTATCTCGCGATCGACAAATCCACATTAAATTTGTACGGTCCAGATCTTCTAGCCTGTACAACGGTCGACACTTTCTGACAAACACTCTTCCTCTGAATTGGCTAGTTATGTTTTTGTTTTTCATCAAAAAGGAAAGTTCCTAAAATCACTGTAAATTTATTTCAAATTTATACAAAAAATATTTGTGAATTTTTCCCAATGCTAATTAAAAAATTTTATTAATATAGTTTAACGAAAAACGCTTTCTAAATATGTTTTTGAGTTGGGGCTTAAAGAATTATTAAGCAAATATGAATATGCTTCTCATAATTTGATAAATTAGAAATCAGAGCAAGAGTGTCGATGTGTTATCGTGTTTGTCACTACTTAAACACTCTACTTAAATCAATCATATATGGGTTTAATTAAGGCCACGTAGGTTAATAAATTAATAATTAATAAATAATTATACAAAGCTAAAAGCATGTAGCAAAATAAATAAATAATTAATTAATTAAAATCAATGGCCATGAAACATGCCATACTTTAGTGCTTAAATCCATCCAAGAAGTGCTGATGCTATGCCTATCAGCAATTTGTTTGCACTCACTTTCATTGGACAATACTGCACATCATAATAACCACAAAATTTCTTTTTTTTTTTTTTTATTATATAGAAAAAATTAAGGACCGTAATTTAAGAAACCAATTATAAAATAGTAATAGAAGAGAACTTATTTCTCATCATTGATAAGAGTTCAAACTACTGCAAGCTTTTCCTTTCATAAAAGAGTGCTTATCTCTTACCCGTGGAGAGAGTTTTAGCTCCCCCAATCCCTTTTCTTTTATTGCCTCTCCTATGGGACGTTGCCCTCTTCGTGGACCCAAAAAAAAAAAAAAAAAACAAAAGCTGCAAGATGGTATGTCTAGGAAGT
Source organism: Dillenia turbinata (assembly GCA_037126225.1). Classification (NCBI taxonomy): domain Eukaryota; kingdom Viridiplantae; phylum Streptophyta; class Magnoliopsida; order Dilleniales; family Dilleniaceae; genus Dillenia; species Dillenia turbinata. Next base: position 20,508,810 of record JBAMMX010000008.1, on the reverse strand, counting down.
ACAATGCATTATGAAAGTATGACATTTAGCCGCACAATCTTTTTGCCAAACTTGGCAAAGGCCACCGATACTCAAAACATTTCCAAATTTCATTTTAGTCACTTCTTGGATTTCTCTTTCTTATAAGAACTAACATTATTTTTGGAAAGTAAATTTAGTGATAAAACCTGTAAAAATTTTTCAAAACTAATATTTTTCTGTTTTTAAAATATTTTTAAAATATTTCAATATGATAAATTAATTAATATTTATATAAAAATTTTTATATTTTTTATATTTATGCTTTCATCTATATTAAAGAATTATTTATTTAATTATAATTATTTATTTTTTATATTATTTATTTTTTGATTAATAATTATATATTTAATCATTTAAGATTTTTATTATAAAATATGAACTATTTTATTATTTTTACAAAATAATTAATATTTATATAAAAATTCTTATATTTTTTATATTTACATATTTGCCCATATTTCTATTTCCGTTTAATTTCTGTTTCTGTCTCTGTTTCCTATATTTTTATAAAATGTTATTTTTTCGTATCATTTTGTATCTATTTTATTTTCTAATTTTCATTTTTGTGCAACATAGGGTAATATACTAAATTTCTTTAACTAAGATTTCAAGTTCTAGTTTGAGAATAAAAATCATGCGTTGAGAGAGTCAACCTTAAATTGGGTTTCACATTACTCAAACTGAGTCAATTGGATAACTTGAATACTTTTTTGTCAATAAAAATAAAAACTAATATTATTTTTGGCTAAAATAGCTTTATTTTCTAAAATTCAAATCATCATATGACTCTCGTAACTCCAATTTATTTTTTAAGCTAAAGAATTTCCCAATCATCATGGTGTGATTTTGTCTTGGATGGCGGCAGAGGTAATGTTGCGGTGTCCTCATTCGGATGCTTTGTTTGTTTGTTTGGGCAAAACAAGACTCTTATTTATTTTTCAATAGGATTTTGTCCCGACCGACAGCTTGCCCTCTGTCAGCCCTAAGGATATTGCTTTGCTATTCACAGGTTTAATATTTCCAGCATTGGTATAAACCAGGTACTAATATCCTTTGCACATAACATGACATGTTGCTATCCAACTCGACCATAAGACAATACACAGCTATTGATATTTGGATTTTGGTTCATTCAATGATCTGGTCGATTCGTTAACTGAATTTTGTATTATTAAAATAATCCACACTAACCTTTTGGTTGAAGGGTCTTCGACTGTATTTGGTGAGTGCTTTTCATTGTTTGTGATTCTAAATTAGTTTTAGTTTTACTTAAATAATTCAGATACAGACGTAATTTTATAGTATTATATTACAAAATTGTAAGATTTTATAAAGGATTGCTCGCTTATTTATTTATTCATGCAAATACGTAGAAACTTGTTGCTAAGACTTGAATTTTTTGCGTAATTATTTGTTTGACTGCTAGATCAATTTTTTCTTTTTTAAACCTTTCTTCTGATTTTGAGATGCTCATCTGCGAAAAAATTAAATTTATCGAGAAGTATTATTCTTGTTGCTCTTGTTGCCAATGGGAAAACATGAAAGCTGATAAGCTCAATGCAAGTTGGGATAATTGTAGGAACCATGCTTTGACTTTTAGAGAGAGAGAGAGAAGGAGGGAGGGAGGGAGAGAACTTTAGTGAATGGTCGCAAAATCAGAGTGGACAACAAAGGGTTTTCACATACGTAGATATCTTGAAAAGTATTGAATTACTGCATTAGAATGGGGTCACATTTGACAACGAGAAAAATTAATATTCAAGACCAAGACAGACTTAGTAATAGCTATTTTTTCTGTTCTAGAAATAAAAGAACGAAATGTTGTGAATGGCAAAGAACAGTGGAATCCAAACCCAGAATAGGATAAAGCGGACAGACACGGACAAATGTGGATGCGGGGTACTTTTAAACGGGGCCTAGGTGAGATATAGAGTAGGGCACCCTAAATTTAAAGGGCCACAGGAGGGTGGTAGGACACTGTTTGGGTTTGGTACGAAAATGAGTTAAGTGATCTTCTGTGTAAGATTGCTTTGAGATTTTGTTGTCCCAACTTTTCAATCAATTCTCTCTCCCTCCCACCACCACACACACGCACATGACCCATCAATGCAAATCAAATTGACCATGTAATATAAGACGACCACCAAAAACATGTGCTCCTATTTTTCCCACAAGTTGTGCCAATTTAGCCAACTTTCCCTGAGATGATATGCCTGAATTTTAAGCCAAACATTTTCACTTAGCCTTGAAAATATGTTCCTACCGATGGTAACGTTGCGGAGATAAAAGGGTCGGCTAATTCAACCTTAGTTTTTTTTTGTTTTGTTTTTTAAAAGAAGTTGTTGCAATGTAAGTTGAAATTAATTTTTATAAATATACAAAGTGGTTGAAATCTTGAAATTGACATAAGAAATGGTAACGCTGCCTCCTTCTTCTCCCCTCTTCCCCTCCCCCATCTTCCACTGTCTAGCTTATACCACTACCTCGAGGCCAGAAGAGTTCTCAGAGTGGTAAACTGAATCGGCGTGGCTGCGACCTCGATGGAAGAGCTGAAAGTTTCAATAGAAAGTGAGGTATTTGGCGGGTTGAACTGTAAGGTGGTCCAGAAGTGCTTGTGCTGTGCCTCCCGGGATATTTTTGGGTTTCGGTGGAAGTGGTCAGATCTTGCTCATTATACCATTTGGTATTTATTTTGGCGCCTATTTTGTTCCAATCTAGAAACATATTTAATAGTCGTCAGTTGATGGTTCTGAGGTCTGTGTGGAAGTGGACCTACGCTATTGATATTTCAGCTCTTAAGCTGCTCGCGTCGTCTATTCATTATGGTGATCTTGTTGATTCAAGGTGGGCACTTTGGGATGCCTCGAGACAACTAGTTTTATATTCATAATTTATGTTCCTAATTGGTTTTGGGTGGAAAGTTTTCTTTTTTTAGTATATTCTATTTGGGTCTGTATTCTATTGTAATACGTTTTCTGTATTGTGCATGTTATTTGTATTAAGTGGTATGCACTCCTTAAGAAAAAGAAATTATCTCAACGTTTTTATTTTATTTTATTTTTTTTTAAGGTTTAAAAGTGATTTATATGGTGAATGTTGACTTTATGTTTTCCATAAGCTTTCCTACAAACCATTTTTTATTTTAAAATTTTTAATACTACATAGGGTTTTATTATTTATTTCTTTTCAATAGATCAAAAATCGAGTTGAATAATAAGTTTTTATAGCAAATAAGAATCTAAAGTTAAAATTCAAACTCACTGACACAATTGTCTAGATCGAAGTTTTTTTTTCTATTTTAAGGGTTTCCCTTCACTTAATTGATTGATATCCATATATAAGATATTTTTTTATCATTTGGTAATAGGGATGTTAAGATAGGAATTAATAACATTCCTTTTTATTAATTTAAGTTTTTTTTTTTAGTCGAAGGGAATGATATTTATACAAAACATAAAATATTATGAGCAAAAAGTATTTATTATAAATCATTTAAAAATTTCACTTAATTGGATATAAAATGTATTATTCAACACGAAAGGCATATTAAAATAAAAAATAAATAAATAAAAGGGAATGTATATTTTGGAAACAAAACATGAATCAAAATTGATTACAATATTTTTAATATGAATGCATATACATACTAGTTATAGCTTTTCTTTATTGTAGACTGTGACGCTGTTATCCAGGTATCACACCCCCTAACAAAGAGGAGTTAAACACACAAATACGGAATCAACCAATACGATTTAAATGCGATGACTGGATTCGTGGCGGTTGTACTTTCCAGGAGTGATAACACGAAGGAGATTTATATTAAAAGAAAATAAATAATTTGTTCTTTTTAAATAAATTATTGATAGTCTCTTTTATTTAGTGACCATTAAACCACCTAGGGTTAATATAAAACCTGATAGAGCAAACAGAATATTTCTAATATCAAACTAACTAGCATTGATGGCTTTCCCAACCATCCAAGACGACATACCATAACATATATTCACAATATAAATGAAACTATACATATAGAGCTCTTTTTGATTGTCAACTATACAGTACATATAAAATATAACTCGTACAATTCCAAAAGAAATATGAGAACTACTTGCCTAATAAAAAAAAGTGATAAAAAATGAATAGGAATCTAAATCCCTGACCTCAAAGATCTCTATCCTCTGATTCCCTCTCGTCTCCGCAATATCCTTGAAAGAAATGCGGACGAAAGAAGTTTTTTTTGGTTGATTTACTCTAATGACTATGTCACCAATTTATTCAAAACATGGAAAAGGGATTTATTCAAAACATGGAAAAGGGATAAGTGAAGCTTACAAAAAGATAACATGAATCTCTAATGAATATAATCTGAATAAATTCCTTCGTAGAAAGAAGGGTATTAGATAAAAGTTGAATAATTTACTTGGTAGTCGTTGGGAGGAAAAATATTTAAATCCAAAACTTTTATCATAATTAACGTTTTAGCAAGAAAATCTGAACTTTTACATTTTTAGTTGTAATAAACTCACATAACATCTCTCTCCTTGGTCGCAATAATTACAAATTATATCTAATTTTCTTCAGCTAATGATAGGTCATGATTCTAAAGGAACAGAAAAATTTTGATTGCATGTAGATGTGGACCCATCTTACGCCCATTTGATTTACTAGGAGATGCTCCCACATTTCAAATTTCAAAACTGAATTATGAATTATGAATTATGAATTATGACTAGGAGGTGGTCCTCAATATTAGGTAATTACCCACATAATGATTCCAGAGTATAGATAAAAGAAACTTTGATCCTTATCCTTTTGTTGCACGAATAATTTTAAAGACCAATCATCTCCCATTTCATTAAGCCTTTCTCATTCCGGTGAAAACAAGATTTATTTCAGAGTCTCTTGTATGAAAATAAAATAATAATAAAAAAAGTGATATTTTATTGGTAAAAAGTTCTTACTCAAATATTTTTTTCAAGATCTTACGTTCCAAACTTTGTGGACGCGTGTGTTTATGCGATTTTTGTGATCCTTATGTAATAAAAAAATTAAATAGCTAAACAAGTTGATGTGGTCTTCTTAAATATGTTGAACACCAAACAAATGGAATAATTGGAATGGAAAATGTGCTAGTCGAATGTAGTCTAGCTTGGAGAGATAAACTATAACAATGTGCAACTAGCATACAGCATTTTGTTTTGTCCCAATTTTCTTTTTTTATGGTACGATTAGAATCCCATCGAGAAATGCCAAGCATGGCGATTGAATATTTGATCTCCTCCATTGTCAATCTTGGTTTAATCTTCAAAGTCTTGCAATCAAATGGTGCAAACGCCAGCATTTCTGACTTCAAAGAATTGAGTGAGGTGAATTTCTTATAAGACTAATGAAGCCACGAAGGTGACTAGAGATATTAGATACAATTAAGGTGACCAATTTTTGTTCCATCCTTTGGACTATGCTAGATCTGGAGAGATCTTCTTTGGTGTTAATTATGACGACACTGCTCATATGAAGACAATTAATTCTTAAACTAAAAATTTATTTTGATATGGTGGGATGGAATCATTGGTAAGTAATATTATGATTTTATGAGAAACTCACGGGTTTGGGTTTTGTATACTATAAAAATAGATATCGAGAGAGGTTTGTTTTAAGAGTCCAACTTGACTCGAATGAGATTTAATCGGATCCATCGTATTTGTAAATAAAAAAAAAAATTGTTGGCAACAATAATAGGAGAGAATATGCCATCATTCTGACGTTTATCAATGTCAAATTTATGTTAAAGTTGGTAATTAAGATTCAATCACTTCAGAGGTTTAATAAAAAATTTTTACATGATTTTCTTATGGAAGCATTCGTTGAACCTTAAAAAGTGGTTATACCTAAATGTCGATCGTCGACAGTAAACTGAAAGATACCATGACCATCATCAGTCCTTTCTCTTCCTTAATATTTCTGGTGGCATATAAAACAAGAAACGTTTTTCAAAAATGGCATAATCATATCAATTTTCTAGTGGATTCCTAAGAACAGTATTGTTACTTTTGATTAGATGAAATTAATTTTGTTTATTTATTCATTTTGATCTAAAAACTTTTGAGTTTTACAAATGGAGCAAATCTTTCCTTTACTTATAAACTCGTGCCATAAACATACTTTATTTTTATTTATTTTCTACCAGAGAAGGGGTTTAAAACTTCGAATATGAATAATGACCAACAAAGTACAAACTTACAAAATAAACCGATTCGTAACAATTAAGGTTATGAAAGGTATATCTTGGATATTTGGTATTTTGGTATTTTGGTCATGGTCGAAGATTGCCCCTAAGAATAATAGTTATGATTCATATCGAAAATTCTATGATGGGAGGAGAGTGTAACAGTCATGTCCAAAGGGAATAGTAACACTAGTCATCTCTGTTTTATTTTTTTACAAAGTAAGAATAATAATAATAATTGATGATTATTTCATAGTATTTATTACTATAAGTGATGGTGACCGACGAGGTTTATTAATCTTTCTTTTTTCCCGAAAAGATGAGGAGATCTAGGACTTTTAAGATTAGTGGACGTACCACAGGTTTATTAAGCATCAATTGTGGTTGAGAATGGAAAAACATTTATTGTTTCCAACTTTCGACGGGCACTTCGGATTAGTACTACTCATCACCCACTCATGCATATGCAATTAATTAGTCCTAGACCATTCATTCGATGCTGTCGAACGAAAATTGTTGTATTTATTAGAGAAAGTTAATGATTCAATGTTGAAATTATGGCCCCCCGAGGATCTAAATAAAATTCAATCGGAGATTTATGAAGGATATTGTTTTGACAACGTAGGAGTATCCAATGACAAGAAAGTTTTTATTTTTTTTAAATATTATCAACTGATATCTGAAATTATATTTTGATTAATTTGATTTAAATATTTCGGATCCATTTTAGAGAATATTTTTTTTAAATAATTATTTTATTTTTAAATTTTAAATTTAGTTAAATGATTTAATATCTTTATTTATTAAATCCTCCGTCAATTGTTTCACATTTTTAAAACCCAATAAAAATAGCATCTTTACAATAGATTCTAGAATTCTAACAAGCATAATCCTTGGTGGGTATTGTTTATGATATGAATGGTCACGCTTCAGTTGCTTTTGTCTATTTCTATTATATTGATATTTAAATTTAAAATTATTAAATTAAAAAAGAGAGAGAGAGAGATTGTGGATTCTTTTCTTAGAACTCTCTGTTGCTTTTATCCTTTGTGAAATCTGTGGACGACACTTTTGGCAACAAAAATGAAAAATGCATACCAAATTCGGACATAGCTTGAGCATCCTATGTAAATACAATGACCTCTATTTTCTAATGAATGGGCACACCATATTATTCTTTTTTTTTTTTTTTGCCTTCTTCTGAAAGAGCATTTTAAATTTGAAGGATCATGAGAACTTGCTCTGTAGAGGAAAGTATTAAGTGAACATGCATAAATACTTTTTCACATCAGACTTGTTCACATCATGTTTATTTTTTTTTTCCCTCATTTATAATTCAAGAGAGTTTATATGACAAGAGAAGAAGGCACACTTGTTTGAAGGCGCCCCTTTTGGGTTAGGTAATGGTTGGCCATTGTTAGTCACTTAATCCCTCTATTAAATACTGTCTTAGTTACAGTTGGAATCCATTTTGGGTCATTCAAACTCAAAGAATATATTGTCCCCACAACTTGTCCTTGATTTAAACATGGAGATTGGAATTCTTTTTTTTTTCCCCCAATTATAATAGCTCAAGTGATTCATCAGCAAAATTGAACCATCAATAGCAAATCTCTCGATTTGATTTTGTTCTGGTTTCTATGGCAGCAAAACCATAATACACGATTTTGGCTATTAAGCCTGTCGATTTTTGCTCTGACCAGAGCAAAACCAAACCCGCATATATTCTACAGTTTGTGTAGGAAACATTGTACCCAAAATAGTGACTTAACTATTTGCAATGTTGTTAATTAGTACTTGGGAATCCATTGAGCTTTGGGCTCTTAAGCGTCATTCGGTTGTGCTTATTGGGCTCTTAAGCTCCATTGAGAAAGAATATCTAGTTGTGGTTGCAAAAGTGAAGCTTGTTCGGTTTGGCCAATGTCCTGTACTTATTTATCCTTTTCCCAGTTCTCCTGTCAATTGATTTAGTGAGGAAAATATATAATCCGTCTGATTCTGCATCATAGACCATAGACAAGTTTCACTAATTGGATCCTCAAAATCTAGCATCTATGAAATTGAGGTGATTATGGCTAATCATGTAAGTTTCTTTGGGGGAGGGAGAGAGAGAGAGAGAGAGGGAGGGAGAGAGATTTAATGGGAAATTAATTAATATATAATGGGAAAGTTGGGGAAGAAAACAGCAAAAACAAAAAGTGTGGCTAACAGGAGAGGAACATGTATCACAACTTGGAATGGACAAACATCATCTTGAAGACTAGCAGAGGGAACTAGGGAAAAGCTATATGACAAAACCTGGAACTTTTATATATAATAAAGATGTGATGATCAACAGTTAACTTATCTTCAATATTAATGCCTGTCAACTTGAAGTAAATGAACATTTAGAGAAAATTTCTCCGACCTACATAATTCAATCTAGACCGTCTGCTTCTTACAGGTGCAGACCAATTTACTCCGACACTAATCCTGGATCTGAGTCTGCGGTACTCTCTTGACCTAATTACACCCTCCATAATATTTATATCCTCACAAATCTCGTGTCTGGCAAGAGATGCAAGCCCCGGCAATATGTCTCTCTGAAAATCTTTAAGTCTCCTGCCCCTTCTCAGCTTTGGGCCTGAATTCCTTTTCTCTGTCTCACATACTTCAAAGGGCTTTGAAGACACGGCATAGTCATCAGAACTCATTTCAGGTTGTCTCAGTGCAATTGACTCATAAGAATCGGATGAGTACTGAGGCTGCTGTGTCTCCTTAATTTCAATCTCATTTTGAGGAGCGCAACTTTCCAAAGAAATATGGACGAGTGCTTCAGCTGCCATTTGAATCAATAAATCCACTTCTGCCTGTCCTTTCTTGCTGTCACATTGATTTGTAGACTTGGAGCTGTCAGAAGATCTCAAATCCTGCCCATCTAAGGGATTTTCTGCAACTTGTGATCCTCTGTTAGGAAAGTTAGGATTTGAGTCCCCAAAATGAGTTCCAGACTGCATTGTTTTTATACTGCTTGAGTTGTCGACACCACAATCAAACTTGCATGAAGTAGAAGAACACTTACGATGACATTCTTCTAGAATGGTGCTTCTATTCTCACAAGGAGTTGAAAGTTCATTATCTTTCCCAGTCTTCTCAAAATTGGCATCCATCAAATCTACATTATTGCCTTTATCATCCTGCAAATTACCATCTGGTGGTTCCATTGACAAGTCCAAATTTTCAATTTGCAGTTCATCAATATGACTCTTGAAATCCTCACAATGTTCTAGCAGAGGTCCAGACACAAGATCAAGATCGGCAAGCCCAAAATCACTTCCATTTACTCCTTTATGGTTGACTCTACAAGCCCAATCATGTGTACTCGCAATGTCCTTGCAGCAGGAATGTGATATTTCTGCACTAGGATTTCCAGAAGTTCTATTAAAGCAATTAAGTGTACTGCAACAAGTCCCACAGGGACAAGAGCCTTGTTGAGACTTCCTAAAATTTCCATGAGAAACACCTAATGAGCCAGATGTTGAAGGATGAGTTGCAACAGGATTATTTGAGTAACAAAAAGAGTCATCAAGTTGAACTGTGTTAAGGTCCAGAAGCACTCTTTCATGTGTGTTGAGCTCTTGCCTGCCAGTACATAGACCACTGCTGCAGATACTATCATGTTGTTCTTTTGAGCCTGTGAAGGGAGAAAATGAAATCAGAAATTAAGCATTCAAGACTGAAAATTGAGATTGACAGAAGAATAAGTGATTACAGTTGCCACACATGAAGACCGGTACCTTGAGCCCTTTCCTTGCCATCCACAAGAGAGCAATTGAGGGTACTCAGAGGAGCTAAATTTTTCTGCACAGAAGTTGAGCTTAATGGGTCTGACAGGGCAGAAAATTGAAAAGCATCTCTAATTTGAGGGGTTGGAACAGCAAAGCCAAGAAGAGACATGCTGTCTGCATTCTCATCTGACATCTCTTGAACTGATTGTTCTAAATCGATAACATCTCGGAAGCAAGATGAATCATTCTTACCATACCAAGTCCTACTACTGTTATGACCCTTCTTTTTGGCGCCATCACTGATACATAGTGAAAGTTTCAGATCCTCAGGATCATTGCCAACATGAAAAGAATGCTGGACATCGACTGGATCCACTTGTGGATCCCTATCAATGCTTTTCACTTGAGCATTCTTTCCAGAATGGCAGACGTACTCATCAATTGGAAACTCAAGATCTAGGGGCCTCTGCTGGAGATTGAGAGGCCAGCGCTGGAACTGATGATAAAACCTCAGATACTTTTCAGGCAGATTTTGTGTTGAGGCTACCTGGCATGGGATACATGTCCAATGTTCAATCTAATGAAATCACTGAGAAGGAAGAAGATTGTTCTGCTCAAAGAAATCAACTGGCAAGGTGTTGGGCAGCCTAGATAAGAGAGGATGGACTTAATTTTATTGTTTAAATTCTAGAATTTGAATTATTTAATATAACATTAATTTTCATCTATGTCTGTCTAGAGATCTTTCAGCACCAAAACATAGCCTAAGATATCGCAACACTTAGATTTATCTTATCAAGCAGGCTGTGTGAAGAAGTCATTCTATGCTTTCTTATAGATAGCTAGAACCAAGCCATGGTTAAAATGGATTTCCAGAATCAATTCTCTGAAGTGTTTGGCATCATTCTACAGGAAACAAGATGCAACCATCTTAATACTTTATTCATGAATCGAAGCATCATATAAGACAAAAAAACCTAGCCAATAAAAGAAACTACCTCTCACTTGTAAAAGAAAACTTCTAACACATTGAAAGCATTAAGCTTTAATTACCATCGGAGCAACCACTGTTCTCTCCTTTGCAGGTGACCTGCATATGGTGCCTATATTCCACAAATTGTGTCTATCAGACTCTCTCCAACTAAGGTTATCCATAAGGGTCTTCTGTATGTTGTATAGTCGATGAAGTTCATGGACCTAAGAAGAAAAAGCAAGCAAGAAAAGTAGCCAATCAGATAAACAGAAAATTATTAGCCTCAATCAGAGACCCTCTTTGCCTGAACCACATTTGATCAAGTCAATGGCACAGTGACAAAGTTGGCATCCAAGAAAGCATTTGGAAAGCAATAATTGAAACGGGGAAGATCCATTTAAGAATATCACTTAAAGGTCAAACCAGTAATCTTAAAAGAATATATGTACAGGTGAACCCTACCTGCTTCCTAAAGATGGCCTCCTGATTGAGCATTGTCTGCTTCAAAACCTCTTTAAGTGAGTCATTATATCTTTGTAAGTTTATATCAAAATCTCTTCCCATTATCATTGTCTCTAAGAAAATTACTAGCAGCTTCCCATCTCATAGCAGACACTGTGTTGCTTAGAAGAAACCAAAACCTCTGACAACATTTCACAGCATGGTTTCATCTCCATCTCTGCAAGAACTCATAATAAATTAAGCCACCATCCTGTGCCACACAACAAAACCTTGGTAAGTTAATGAGGTACTTTGACACTGTATTGCTGAACAAAGCAGGACGTATTGTAAATTCTAACTCGTCTAGCAACATTTCAGCTTTGCTCCTTTTCACTCACAAGCAGAAAGAAGAGACTATGTCACTACCAAATTATAACAACAACAATTATCAACTTCTATAAACCATTCACAGTCGGAAAGAACCATTATTTGGATTAGTACCAATACAGTACCTAATGTTGACACAGAAAAAAAAATCGTCAGACCTGTACCAGTTACAGAGCTCAAAACTTGTTTCCAACCTAAACAAGATCCATTCCATGTTTATCATCGAAAGAGCAAAATTCTTGTAGGCGGCATAAGAGACTCATGGCTTAGCTCATATAACAACAGAAATTATCAAGCAGGACCCACGTTAATATGCAAATCTTAACCACCCACTTCAGGATATGACTTGCTCAACCTATATCTACCAAGATTTAGCTTAAAATTTTCTAAATACTAAGAACCCAGAAACCCTTCAACTTCAACTTGTCAGAGGAAACAAAAAGAGGATATGCAACCAGCTCAAAAGTAAACAATTTTTAAATACTTTTTTTTTGTGATGAGCTAGATGTTTTACATTTTTTTTTTAGCAAGGAAAATGTAACAACAAAAAAAAGGGATCTAACCCACATTTGTTCTCCAATGTCGATTAAAATATATAATCCAAACATAAATTCCACTGCAACTATGCCCCCAAAAAAACTCCCATCATAAAAGTTCATCAAGTCTAATATGCTAAAAGGAAAAGAAAGTAATAGAAATAGTAATCAAATAAAACACGGAACAGAAAATATCTATACTAATCAGAATTCAGATTATATATAAAAGACAAAGAAATCCAAGAAAAATGTAGAGATAGAGGGGGAGGGAGGTACCCGATGGAACGGCATGGACGAGTGAGCAAAAATGATCTGAGAACATCAAAAGAAAAACTGCTTTAAGGCTCTCTACTAGGGTTGAGAGAGAGAGAGAGAGAGAGAGAAGGGAGGGGGAAATCAGATCGGTGGGGACCAGGCAGTGAGAGAGAGAGAGAGGGACCTTTTGTGTGTCAAATTTGCCAGAAAAAGTAATGGGATGCGGTAATCCCACACCACCCCACTGCACACTTTAGTATCACAATTCACAACAACAAAGACAATCACTCTCTCTCTCTATCTCTCTGCTTTATCTTTGCACTTTGGAATTTCGATTTCTGGTTTAAAGACGACCAGTCAGACCTGTTGCGACAGTTTCCTCTGCCCAAAAGTCCCATATATAATGTTCCTTTTTCTACTTTTACTGTTTTACCCCTCTCCTTATCCCTTGTTCCTATTTGGTCTTCAAGTGACCCACCACATAAAAATTTTACAAAAGGCCACAAAATCAAAATATGGTATAGTGTAAGCATTATTTAATTTATTTCGATTGAATTATCTAACATTCACTGTTTTTTTTTTTTTTTTTTTTCTATACAACTTACTAAAGGGTCTCTCTCTCTCTCTGTGTTTTGTAGAGCTGTGTTTGGTTAGATGAGGTGTGACAAATGGGCATTAATGATCACTGAGACAGGCATGCAACTCAAGGGGATGCGTGTTTGACCTCTTTAGAGATAAGAGAATCTTTGCATGTCCAAGTCCAACCATCTTTTGGTTTTTTTCCTTGATGTTCAACCCACCGGTCCTAAATTTTTTCATAACTCAATTTTTTTAGAGATAGCTTGGCCGGGTAAAAAATGAAAAGAAAATACTAAAGAAAGTAAAAATAAAAGAAAATGATATTTTTCAGTCGTTCATAATGAAGAAAATATAGAAAGAAAGTAAAAATAAGATGTAATCTCTCACTCTTTTTCTTTGCAAATCATTTTTATCTCAAAGTGAACAAAAATAGGAGAAAATAATTTTTTTAGATAAATTTATTTTTATTCTTTTTTAATATTTATAAAATTATCTATTATTTTTTTCTATTTCAATTTTATGTAATATAAAATAATAAAATTTAATTTTTTTCATCAATTTTATTAAACAAATTATTTTTTCTAATTTTATTTTTTTACTTTTTTACATTAATATTCTAATTTTATTTAATATAAAATAATAATAAAAATAATTTATAAAAATTAAGAAAAATATATTACATAACTATTTTTAAGAAAAAATGATATTTTTAGAAAAATATTTTAAATTATAAAATAAAAAAAATTACGTGGTGAGAAATATTAAAAATATTATTTTATAATAGTATAATAATAAATAAGATAGTATTTTTTTTCATTTTTCATTCCAATCAAATAAAAAAAATATCACCTATTTTTTCCCCTTCTTTCTCTACCAATCAAAAATAAAGAAAATGTATTTATTTCGATCAAATGAAATAAATTTCCCCATTTCTCTTCCTTACCAAAAAAAAAAAAAAAAATTAATTGACCGCGGCAATTTTATAACCACAAAAGCTAAGGCGTTATTTTTGCAATGGTGCTTAATTCATTTTTGAAATCTAACCAGGAAGATATATATATATATATATATATATTAATTATTTTTTCTAATTACGGGAAAGGTTTATAGATCAAGTACAAGGGTAACAAAGAGTATTTTTGCTAAAATTCGATCGATTAATGTTTGAATAAAAATCCTTTCCAGCATTATTCCACTTCAATAATCTGTTCAGGCATTAGTTAAGAATGTTGGTTTAAACATGAGTAATTAACCTATAAAATAGGAAAAGAAATTTAATATCTTTGATCAATTATTTGAATTAAAATTATAAAGAAAATAAACTTTTTTCTGATCGTTGTTGATTATTAAAGAAGTTCTTGGTTTTCTGGAACGGTTTTTCCTTTGTGGTGGACCTTCAATTATTGACAAGCATTTCGAGCTGTGCAGCTTTCTTGTTTTGCTCTTAATAAAATTTTAAATTTATCTTTTTGTTTCATATTTGTCTGTCAACAAACTTTGATTCAGAATAAAATTAATAAGTTCAATATCTTGTTTTACTTTACGATTAGTATTTGAAAGTCAAATTGTTTGATTAATTATGAAGTTTAATTTAAAAATCGACTCTTCTAATCTAATAATATTAATAAAAGAAATTAGCTTAAGCTAATATAAGATGGGTAAATCTAATTGTCATATTTGCTTTATCGTGAGTTAAATATAAATATTATAAATATAAAATTTTGATTGACATAATGAGAAGAGTGTTGTGATCATTTAAATAAGTATTTGATTTTAATTTTTTTTTAAATTAAAAAAAGAAAACAAGTTAAGAGAGTTTTCTCTCAATTGAAATTCTCCGATAACTCAATCTAAATTAATTAAAATGAAATACAGATCACAGGGATGAAGTCCACCGAGGCACGGATTAAAAAAAAAAAAAAACATTATAAATCACTTCATATGAGTGAGATTTTGAATGATATCCGTGCCCTCGACGCACGAGGAGAGAGGAAAGGGGTGTTTGGGCAAATGAAGGACAATTAAGATCACAGACAGCTCATCCAGTCACGAAAATTTTGCAAGGCGAGCAAGTTGTCAGATAAACGGCCAATTCCGTCGGCTACAACTGACAACTATATTTCTCCACTGGCTTCAACCAACGTGTTGTCGACGCAAAATTTTGAGCATTTTAGCGTGCGCGGAACGCGACAGATGAGCGAGTGGCTAAATTGGACCAAATCTTACATGCGGTTTCTGATTGATCGAGAAAAGAATGCAACATAGAAAAATGGTACTGCTTGGTTGACGGACTAGAAAGCAAATTACAAATGAGGAATATTAAATTACATCGTAAATATATATATATATATATATATATATTATAAATTCTAAAAAAATTTAAATTGATGTGAATAAAACATCTGATATATATTTTATAATTCATATATATTTAAAATATGTTAGAATAAATATTAACTTTTGAGTTTCTGGATAATAAATTTTGAGTTGCCACGCTTAATAGAGATGACTATTCATATTCCTTTGAATCGTTGTTCTGTAACTTCATTTGCACATATAAATAGTTTTGTTCGCATTCCATTCAACTTTTTTTCTTTGAGTTTATCATATAATTAAATTTTACGACAATATATATATAAATATATATTAGAATAGATTATTTGGTGTTGGCATTCTAACCTACTAATCATCAGCCTTTAGAGTCCAAACAATTTTATGTTGGCTCGAAGTTGGGTCAAGACATGGGCTGTCTCCAAAATAAATAATAATAATAATAGTAATAATAATGAAAAAATATCATTTATATTTATTTATAGAGACAAGCCATGAAATAATTACAATTCTCAAGTTAGGGTCTTCCAAAATAAATTTGAAAACAAATCCCCGGTGGCTCCATTTATTCCATGTTCGCACCGCAGGTAAAATGTAAGAAGATTTTATGGAAATTTTTAAATAATTAGGGAGAGAGTAAAAAGAAGGGAGTAATTTTTAAAAGGAGAACAGATGGGTGCAAATTTTCACGAGGGTACCCTACAAGTGACTTGTACAAAATATAAAAAATAAAATTAATTTAACAGAAAATAGAGATTTTTTTTTTTTTAAACATAAGTTAAAGATAAGTTATCTGTGCATGCACAAAAATTGTTAGATGATTTTTGTAATTTATTAGATATTTAAATTTTCATCCTTATAAGATTTTTCATAGTTAAGAGTATTACTGAAAATAAAATGGTAACATATTCTGAATCACAATAAGACTTTTTTCCCTTTATCAATGGTTAACATAGTTAAGTTTTTTTTTTTTTTTTTGGGTAAAAATAAAAAAGAAAGAAAACTACTTTTCCCTATTAATTTTTAATTTCCAAATACTTGCCTTTTTCACTAGTTTTAGAACGTGGGATCTAGTTAAAATCACCTTACTGGTTTTTTTTTTTTTTTGGGGTGAAAAAAATCACCTTTCTGTTGCTTATTTATCTTTTTTTTTTGGGAGATATTTTACATATTTAAAATCCTCTTACAAATGATTGTATGTCATTTGAGAGGAAAATATAAAAAGTGCCCTTTTTAGGGAATTAATTACTTTTTAACATTTTTTTCCTTATGTCTTTCTTGTTAGAGATTGAAGAGAGTACGAAGAACTAACGTCTAGTTGGCTGAGTAATTATATACTAATATCTTTAAAATAAAATGCCATACTCGAGTCTTATAAAATGAAAAAACTTAAAAACCCAACTCAATAATTTGTTAAAATAAAAGAGAGAGAGAGAGAGAGGGCAACGAGCGTGAGGCCCATATCGGGAAAACGGCCCAAAGAGAGCCAGAGTTTCCTGATGGACAGAATACAATTGTTGCTTGCTTGGTCTTTGTGGGCTAGTTAAATTGGGCCATTGCCACTTTTAATCAAAATTAGCAGGTGGCGGACACATTATGTGTTGTGTGATGTGTGTCGTGAAAAAAAAAAAAAAACCAATTAAAACAATTATAGTTTGTTAGGTTAATAATGTAGTTATCAAATTGTGGATAATATAATCTAAAATATTAAGATTTTGATTGTAATAGATTATTTTGACAATTTTAAAATCTCTTTTAATAGATTTAAAAAATTTTAAATTTTAAAATCAAAATGACTTAGATCAATTTTATCTTTTGATATTTATATTACGGAGCCCCGACTTGCTAATATTCCGGGTAAGCGGGTATATTTTTGTTTATTTTGTGTTGGGATTCCCTGATTTTGGTCGGAATTTGTAGCAGACTGATGGGCTTTTGTTATTTGCTCTGATCTTGTTGCTATTGGTTGGGACTCTTTTTTTGTTATAATTTTGAAGTGTCATATTATGTGTGATTTTGCTTTGAATTTCATTCTTTTCAAGGGATTGACAAATGGCCAGGGAAGCAGATGCATGGTCATAACTATCGTGTTCCTGAGCCCTTTCGAGATCAAGTATCTGTGTTAGTAATTACACTAAATGAAATCAAACCTTCACAGACATGTATTTTAGATGTTTGTTTGTGTGCTTTTAGTGTGGAATTTCTGGCATATAATGTACTTATCTAGGTAATCTGATGGTAGGATTAATGGCACAATTCATCGCAGATAAGAAGGGCAGTGATGTCTAAAAGTTGCGATAAATCAATATCTAAAACCTCTATTGCCAGGACGAAACCAGAACATGGTGATGCTCTTGGCATATTTTCCTTTTGGGGGCAGTCACACGGTGTTTTGAAACTCGGATCAGAGAGACTGGTGTGGTCGGGAACCGAATTAACAATCGATTCAAGTTGAATTTTGAAAAAATCGTTCAAATCTGAGAATCGATTTGAATCGGTCAACTTAGTTTTTTTTTTTTTTTTTGAAAACTGCAACTATCTTTCTCCGAACCTCAGAATGGGATGGAAACATATATAACTTTCACCACTAGGTCATGCTTGTTGTGGTATTAATATTATGTCCAAACGGACTGAATTGACTCTGTAATCCATTGATTTCTTGGTATGACTAGTTTGTACTCCGATTCAAATTTCAAAATTCTACTATTATGCGAAGTGAGTTGAACTCAAGTTGTTTACGAGTCGCTCGGTCAAAGGCTCGACTTGATTCGATTTTGATCAAATTTGAGTTAAATTCAAACGGTTTCATTATATAATTAAGTCGAGTTCGAGTAATAGAATTTTAAACTCGAAAAATCGTTAGATAATTCGATAATATATATTATATATATTATTATAAGATAAAAAATTAAATTAAATTGAATATATTAATAAAATTTTAGAAATTAATAAAATCGAGTTTTTGAGTTTTTTAATTGATTTTGAATTTATTAAATTATAAACAAATCAAATTAAAATAATATTATTACTATTTATCGAGTTAAATTTTGAATGCAGGGAGAGTTGAATCAACTCGACTAAAATAGCACATAGTAAAAAATGAATGTGATATGTGGGCTGAATAAAACGAATATTGTGGCTCTTATTGTCCCCACCGCAGAGACACTTGTACCTTGGGCTCTTTTTTCATTTTTCAGATTTTATACCGTTTGTGTATCTTCTCCGCCATACACAGGTGGTTGTTTTGATTGGCCTCTGACATCTCTAGAGTAGAGACGTTGCTGGAGTTGATACGCATAGGGACAAAAAGGAGAAGGGATGGAGGGAATCATCCACTGCCAGCAAAGAGAGAGAAGGGAGAGTGGTGGCCTACGAGAGAAGAAATAGAATGAAGGGGTGTTTTCCTTGAATTAAAATAGAAAGTGGGGTAAAAAGGTCCTACAATGATAGATAGTGAGAAATTACCAAGTGAAACATAAACCCTTAGGCCATCTTTTTATCCCTAACTGGAGTGAGAGTTTATCTGAAATATTTGATCAGATTTCTTGGAAGTTCAAGAAAGAAAAGAAAGAGAGATAATAAAGTTTTCTTTTTTATGAAATTGAGTATAATTCTATGCATTTAACCAAGTTTGTAACTGTTTGATAAACTTCAATTAGATTTATTATCATCATTAAATTCAACAACCACAAACTCTATAAATATTGAAAACTCTAAGAATTATAAAAAAAAATTATAATTATCTATTTTTATATTTTTTTATTGTGTTTCTTCTTTGTCACAAGATTTGAATCCCGAATTATAAAATTAGAAAAGAAAAATTATGATTATTAAATTATTCGAACGAGACTTTCGTATTGTGTTTCTTCTCTCATATCTCTCACTCTCAACTTTTTGATCTCGATACAGCCTTTGCCTCTGGACCTTCAAACAAGCCATCGCTCATGTTTCTCTTAGGTGTTCTCTATTTACACACACACACACATATATATACAAAAGCATATGTATATGTATGCATAGCTAAATATATACTTATTCTATAATTTTTAAATATTTTTCTACAATTGAATGTTGATTAGTTTTTTTATTAATATTGAGAAAGAATATTAGTATACATAACCATGATATGATAATAGATACTTTTAACACCATAGAGTGAAGTCTTTAATTTAAATAATTTTTATTTTTATATATAATTTTATTTTATTTTTGCCCTCTAAGCGAAACTTCAGACTCCATTCATGCAGGGAGGAGAGAGAGAGGGGGTGAGAGAAAACGCAAACAAGAATTTTTTTTTTTTTTTTTTGGGTGGGGGGACAAATATCTCTTTTTTTTTTTTGGTCCTTCGAGTATTTTGTCTTGGACAGACGTGGTCTCTTCTGGACCCGTTCTTTTGTCTTTTTTGGGGCGACGCGACCACACACCACAGTGGCAATAGCAGTACTGTACTGCCCTTAATGCACAAAATGTGACACGTCATCTCTTCTCTTCTTCACTCCTCAAGGCTCCAGGAGATTTTGGATTTTTCTTAAAAGCTTCTTTTACTTTGCTAATCGTGGATTCACTGTCACAATTTTTCATTAATTTTTTTTTTTTTTTTTTGTGAGGACAATTATTCATTAATAGTAAACCCTAATTCAATAATTTCTTGATTTTCCTCTTCCAAAGAACTTAATTATGGCTTTCAAATTTTGAAATACAATGTTCATAAGGTGTTAAAGACGTTAAAGTGGAGAAAAAAATTATAAAATAAGTTTGAAATTTCAAATGGATAAATTCTTTAATTTAACGTTGTATGTGTAGTATTTGTACAGGAATATAACATATAAACAGATTAATTTGAACACTAATTTTTCGAATCGAATCCAAATTAATAGGTTAATTTCAATTTGAAAATTCTTAATAAAAAATCCAAAGCCTTAATAATTTGCTATTTAATTTCATGTTATATATATTATTTAGGCCTATAGCCTTTTGCTATTTAATTCAATGGGGGTGTGATTAGCATTTTATGGTATTAAAACTTAACAAAATAATATTGAAATATATTGATAGAGAATTTGATTCATATTTTAAAAATTATATGATAAGATAAATGAAGAAACAGTTAAGAGGGGGACTAAATCGACTATCTTGGTACTTTTGAATATATTTCAAAATTTAAGAAATATTTGTTCAATTGAAGAATTGAAGTAGAGCAGTGGATAAAGAAACTGAGAACCAAAATTGACACAGGTGATATATAGTGATTCTACCTCTCTGTACATCCGCTCCTAGGCTAAATCTAAATTTTTCAATTTACTATTTTTCAAAATAGTATACAAATAGCTTGTTTTCCCAAATATAAGCATGACCCTCGATAACTTGATTTCTCAAGTACACGTTAGACCCACAACAATGTTTTCTCACAAAACACTTCTGCAACCTCACTAGTTATTTCTCTCTTTAGAAACCCAAACACAGAGGATGTACTTTGGTCTCTAATCTTATTGTACAAGAGAAGAGTGAACATTATAGAGAATAAACCTAAGTCTTAAGCTGTAATAGATCTAGAGCTCGGAAGGAGGATTTACAAAAGATTAAAAAACAGAGCATATCTTGTTAAGAGTAGAGGATTTTTCAGTACATGTCTCTACTTCTTTCTTTGTCCTCCCTTCCTTGTATTTATGATTGGAAGAATTTGAATGTTGTGTTGGAAGTGCTTCATTTAACACATTGAGTCCCCACAGAGATTCAGTGGTGGTTGAGCATTTAAAGAATTTGATCATTGAGAGATAAATGCTTTTCGGGTTTTTTAGAATGCTTTGGATGAATACACTCTACAACCTTGGGATTGAACTTTGCTTTTTCTGTAGGTGTGGCCGCATGGTTGGTCGAATGTTTGGAAGTCTTAAATGCTTTAACCTATTTTTTTTCTGCACAAGTGAACATTAGACACATATAAAAATGGGTTTCAAAATTGTTTCTCAAGTGTCGACCAGAATGAGTGTTCTATCGACTATTAAATTTGAAATTCAAATTTTGTTCCTGCGCTGTCAACAATTCCTTTTGCTTAGTCGACTAATTTTTTTATTCTGAAATTGCTTCTTTGACTAGCTTGTCTTTTAGTCAACTGTGTTTCATTTGACGTGTCTTGTTAGTCTGCAGCTTTATGGACTTAGTCGACTATCATATGAATTATTATAAATTGTGTCAACTAGTGTGTCATGTTAACAAATAGTTTTGAATTTTTTCATGTTTCTGTCAACTATGTTCAATTATTAGTTGATAATTATTCTATCCGAAAGCTTTATTGCACTAGTTGGCTATGGTATTTTGATATTCCATGAGTGCAGACTAGGTATAAACATGAATCAATTAGAATCTTTAGTTAGTTGAAGGGGTTATATCATTAGTCGACTATGATGTATCTCAAGCCTTTAGGTGTAGACTGATTTTAGATTTGTGCCGATTATGTATATTATTTAGTCGAAAGCTTCAGTTTCTTAGTTGACTAACTTATGTTTTGAACTATAGTGTGTAAATTAACCTTAATTATGTATCAACAAAATTTTCTTGTTTAGTCGAAAGTATCAAAATATTAGTTGATAGTAACATGTTTTTAAGAATTCAAGACTAAGCTTTAGACTGATTTAAAGTCTTATCGACTATGCTTGAACATTAGTCCACTAATGGTTTTCCTTAGTGTAAATGCTTGTCGACTATTGTTTGGCTCTTTTAGACTAATTCTTTGGTTAGTGAATTTTTATTGACTTTCTATGATCTTCTATCGACAGCTTTCTAGACATTAGTTAGCTAATCTTCCTAATTAGCTGACTATTCAATACATATTAATCGATGTCTTGTAATGCCTTGTCGACTAATTTTGTTGTTTAGCTGATGGTTTTGATGTCTTAGTCAGTTGTTATGAGTTCTTAGGCTTTTGGGTTCAGACTGGCCATAAATATGTGTCGACTAATATATTTGTCGACTAGTGATTCATATCTATCGATTGATTACAAGATTTGAGTCTTTTTGGTTCTTTTGTCGACTAATTCTTAGAACTTATTCAGCTATCCAATTTTAATTCTAATTTTTATGGTTCTGGAATCTACTAGCCGACACTGTTTGGAATCCACTAGCCGACACCGTTTGATTAGTCGACTAAAATTGCTTTCTAGATGCTTATGATTTTAGTCAGCATCTCTTATTTGTTAGTCAATAGTTTTGTCTGAGTTCTAAAAATTTTCTAAATCTAGAAAACCTTAGTCGGCATCCTCCATGTGTTAGTCGATTGTTTTGTTGGAGTTAAAAATTTTTTCTAAGTTTGAATAGTCTTAAGCGATAGATTTATAATGTTAGTCAATTATGTTAAACTCTATTTCATGACTTAGTAACTAGATTGGACTTGTCGACAACCTATGTTCTAATGATTATCTCTATTATTCTTCGGTCAACTATACTTCTATATTTTTTGATTGGACTGTTGTTTTGTTTTAATTTTAACTTAGACTCTGTCGACTACCACTAAGACTCAGTCGGCTAACACATATGTTCTTGGTGTTCCTAGGACTTAGTCGATTACTATGATGTTTAAGTTAGCTAACATTAAGATTTAGTCAACAATTACACAGACTCAATTGGTGAACATATAAACTTAGTTAGCTAACTCATATGCTTAGTTGGCTAATATATAGGCTTAGTTGGCTAGAAATAAAATTTAGTTGACTATCTATACATCCTTTGGCTCTGTCAACTAACTCGATGATGTAGTCAACTAATGTAAGCTATGTGTCGGCTACCTAGTAAAATTAGTCAACTGTTCTTCTTATTCTTGCTTTATTTGTGGACTAATCTATGAGATTAGTCAAAAGTTCCTTATTTAGTGATACTATTCTATCGACTAAATCAGGATACTGTCGACCAATATTTTTAAAATTGAATCAGACCAACTGTTCGATTGGATCAATCGAGAACTATTCTACATTTCAGTTTTCACTGTTAAACAGATTTAAGTCAAATCCGATCAAAATCATTTAAAACTGATTAAAACTAATAAAATTGGGTCGATTCGATTGGTCTTTCATTGTAGGCAGAGTTTCTCATGTGTTGTTGATAGAATAAAATCATTTTTTTCTTAAAAATATATGAAATTTATTTTATTTTAAAATATATGATATACAAATTATATATATGATATGATTCAGTTCGTAAAATGATCTGATCGGTTTGACTAATGAACCAATAAATCAATAAATTAACCGAATTATTTATTGGCTCGGTTTTAAAAACACTGTTGTCGACAACTCATATGAAGAAACTAGATTTCTAATTATATTTTTTTAATTTTTACTTCACTGACTTGACCTATTCTGCTTATGTGCAACAATAAATAATTTCTATAATTATACATCATACGTTGAATATTAATCATTTTAATATAAAATTTATTAAAATATTTACAAACTCTCCAAAAAAAGATAAAAATAGATTAATTGAATAAACCATATGAATGGTCATAAGAGGAAAGATGATGACCCGGAGATTTTGGAATTTCCCTTACGATTTCGGACTTTCATAGAATGCTTATTACATTGTCCACGTGTTGTCTCGCCGCAAAGCGAGCTTGATGCCAAATAGATTAAGACTCAACACCAGGGCAAGTGATTGGAACACGTGGCTCTCTCTCTCTCTCTCTCTCTATCTGTCGTGTTCGAAACACGTGCCAATTTTCACAACCTATAAATATACAGACCACTTCAAAGGTTCAAACAATTCCAAGACGCCGTCACCATAGTTTCCTCATTGTTAGACACATAGCGACCATTTTCCTCATCACCGTCCAAAAATGGCTTCTCCGATCATATCCAACCTCTCCATGATAAAACCCAAGATCTCCCACAACGTAGCCGTAATCGGGGCCGGTTCCGCCGGCTTGACTGCAGCTCAAGAGCTCCATCTAGAAAGCCCAACGTCGTCATTTTCGAACGCCAGTCCAAAATTGACGGCATATGGGTCTACAATCCGAATACAGAATCGGACCATTTTGGGATCGACCCGAATCGAAAAATCATCCACTCGAGCCTCTATGATTCTCTCTGGACAAATTTGCCCAGAGAATCAATGGGTTATCCAGCCTACCCATTTGTCAAGACGGGTTTGAAGGATAGGGATCAGAGACGTTATGTAATATCGAAAATCTGGTATTAAAAATTTTGTAAATATCTTTATAATATAATAAAAAATTTTAAATTTTATGGTATTAAATTAAAATTTTAGGTATATTTAAAATATCTGTGTTTGTAAATATGTAGTACATTTCATTGTTGATAAATTTAAAATTTTAATATAATGTGAGTGTATATATATATATATATATATATATATTTATATATTTATATATATAAAGATAGAAAAGAGAGGATTGGCGTGTGTCTACAAGGAGATCAATTTGCGCACATAGTGGAAAGGTGAAAAGATTAAAATACCCTTAAAACATAAACTAAAACTTAATAAAAAGGGGGGGATAAAATGATAATTTTACCCCCCCAAATTGATGCCAACGAACATAACCCTTCTTTCCTTCATTATTTTCACTTCTTCTGCGATTGCATCTCCGTCTCTTGGCTCACTTCACCTGCCCATCTCATTCGGTTTTTTTTTTCTTTTTTTTCTTCCACCAAATTTATATTAAACGGAGGAAATTATAGATTTTCATGAAGGAAGAAATTTAGGGTTTTTGAAACCCAACCTCAAAATTCGATCCGATCTCAAAATCAAAGTAATTTATTGTCCCTAATCTTGGGTCTAGTTTTGTTTTTACTGAATCATGAATTATTGTTGAAATTTTTTTTGAAGATTTTGTGAAGAACCTAAAAACCCTAGGACGGGAATAGTGAAAATTTAGGGAAAATGAGAATGAACATTTTATTGATGTGTAAATGTGCTGCAATTGATGAGATTAGAATGTGTATTCATGAATTGCAAAAATTAAGGTTGTACAAAATTTGAGAAAATTGATAAACCCTAAAAATAATTAAAATTGATGATATAATCGTAATTGTGGATTTAAGAAAGTCAATTGAGGATCGGAGTAAGACTTTATTGGACTGAATTGTGGAAATAGGGAGTGAATACCCTCCCTATAGATGAGTGGATGGTTATGTATCATTTAAATGAGTAAATGATTTTAATATGATTTGCAAATTTGATTTTGAGATGAATTTATAATATTTTGTGATTGTGGTGAGTTTGAAATGGAATTGTGAATTATTCATGATTCTTGAGTTTGATTATTGACTTATTTGCACCATGTTACTTTGAAATACTCATGTGAACTGTGAAATATTGTTCTATTTTATGATTGAGTATGAATTGATTGATAAATAAAAAATTGGTAACATGGTACTGGGAAAAATGACTATAGTCTAAGTCTTGCAACGGATCAGGTTATCACGGTGGCATGGTTAAGGCTGGTTGATTTAGCTTGGGGGAGGTGAGTTGGAGAACCTCTACAAGCTGCCGGATAACGTGGTAGCACCTCACGGAGTTTCGGGCTAACGTCAAGGAAAAATGAGATTTTATAAAAAAAAAATATGGAAAACCCTTTGGCGGATCCTGCCAACGACCATTGATGGGATGATGTTTTTGGCATATCTTAAAATTGTGAAAAAAATGAAATTAGACTATTTGATTTGATTATATGAGTTATGGTGGATTGATATGAATGATTTATGAGAATGAATTTCGTTATTGCATTAAATGATATTTGATACATGTATTTGGCATCACCACCCTCACCCCTCATTCATATGTTGTATATCATTGCACTTCACTCACTGAGTATTTAAAATACTCACCCCCCATTTTAAATCTTTTTCAGAGGACGTGTAAGGAGACGACGTCCACTATTGCGGATTGGAGGATTATTTTGTTGATTTTTGGGTAGGTATGGATTATATATTTATTTTTGGGAATTTGTAAGTCGTGAACTATGGAAAGAAAGTTCTATACATCTCATATCGTGCGAATTTTACTGATACTAGTTGAATTCTTTGGCAAGTATTGGTAAAATCTGAGGATTATGATTTGTGACTTCATTCTTTTGATTGATTTATTTTTGAAAAAAATGTTTTATCTGTACCGGGACATTTGGATTGAAATTCTGAATTTCGATATTTCCTTTTTGATTTGTGAAATTCTGTACATCTCATACCGTTTGGACTTGACTGATACTGACTTGTTTTCTTCAGACAAGTATTAGTAAAATCTTGCGAGTATAATTTGGATCTTCTTTTATTATGAAATGCTTGAGAACTCTGGATTGGTTGGGATTGCCACACTGCATGCATTGCATGTATAGGAACTCCTCCCCGTTTGTGTGCCGACGCATATTTGTGTATATAGGGATGGACTAGATGGGTCATTTGCATGTGAGTTGTTATATGATTTTCTTATTTTGATGGGATTTATGTTTTGAAAGATTTATTATAAAAATTGAAATGTTTTGCACTATCCCGGTATATGAGGAGGTTATGCCCATATATTGAGATAATGCGACGGTTGTTGACGGGAGAGTCGTGGCGTAACATGTTATCCGGGTCATAAAGAGGTACTGGATTATTTGGAAGATTATGAGAGAGAGTTTCGGGTCAGTGAGATGGTTCGATTTGAAACCGAGGTGGTTCGGGTCGGGATGGTGGAGGGAGGGAAGTGGGAAGTTAAATGGAGGGCCTTGGAGAAACGGGTCGATGCAGATGAGGTTTTTGATGCTGTTGTCATTTGCAATGGGCATTATACGGAGCGCCGGCTTGCTTTTATTCCGGGTAAGAGTGGTATATTATATTTTATTTTGTGCGTTTTTGTGTTGGGATTCTCTGATCCGGGTTGGAATGTGCAGCAGACTAATGGGCTTTTGTTATTAGTCCCAAGCTCAAATGTTACTGCTGGTTTGGACTTTTTATTTTATTTTATTTGTTTTTGAAAATATAATTTGAAGTATGTTTTTGTGATTTTACTTTGAATTGTCAATTTTTTGAAGGGATTGATGAATGGCCGGGGAAGCAGATGCATAGTCACAACTATCATGTTCCTGAGCCCTTTCGAGATCAGGTATGTATGTCAGTAATTACACCGAACTAAATTGAAACTTCAGAGACATCTATTTTAGTGCGTGTATTTGTGTTTGTTGTGAAGAATTTCCATCTTAGAATTTACATATTTCCGTATTTGGATCACTTCCCATTCGTCGTGCTATATCTCTCCACGTGTTTGTACTTACCTTAACTAATCTGATGGGAAGATTAATGGTTCAATTCATCACAAATATGAAGAGCAGTGGTGTCTTGTATTTTTTTCCCCAATTTTAGATTCTCTCTCTCTCTCTCTGGTGCTTTCTAGCCAAGCACAGTTGCACTAGAGTTTATGTATGGTTTGAAACAAAAACTTTTGCAGAGGAAAAATTATTCTGTTGTCCAAGTGGCATGAAGGGATGGCAAAGGCAAAGTGCACAAGTCACCATCCCTGCGTTAGTGCCACCACCCTGAGCCCTAAGTTTGACCCATTAGCCGATTGCTCCCTTGAGTTTTAACAAACATGATTAATATGACGTAGCATTCACAATAGTAAGAGATTCAAAGAGATGCATGTTTTCAACCCTGAAACGACCGGGCTTGGTCTGTGGCCAAGGGTGAGGGCTTTTATGGACAAGGTTAGGGATAAGGTTCAACCATTTATTATAAAAAAAAATAAATGGCCCAGAAAATGATTAAAAGAAATGGATAGACTCGGTTACATCTCGGTCGGATGTTTTTTTCTTTTTCTTTTTAATCCGTATTGGGTCAACATTCAGGTTAGTCCGCTTATGTCCATAGCCCGAATGGTCATTGATATTGAGATTCGTTCTTCTGTTTGCTTTATTTAGGCTGTTTATAGGTACTACCACATTTTGAAAATGGCTAGGCTTTTATATGGTCTAAACACAATGCGAAATGATCTATAATTGGAAGGATGAAGCAAGAACATAGTGATGTTCTTGGCATATTTTTCTTCGAGCATCTAATTGGCTGTTGATTATAAGTAGCGTGGATTAAAGTATAATCTTATGGTTCTCTTATTGCCCCCAACCCAGTGAGACAGTTTTAACTTACCTTTCCTTTTTGTTTTTGTAGCATTTGTATTGTTTGCTTATCTTCTCCACACTCGCAGGTGGTAATTTTGATTGGTAGTTCAGCAAGTGCGGTTGACATCTCTGGAGACATTGCTGGAGTTGCTAAAGAGGTCCATGTTGCATCAAGATCAGTTGCAGATCAAACATTGGGAAAACAACCTGGTTATGAAAATATTTGGCTTCATTCTATGGTAAAAGCACTCATCACCGGTAAGAATTGGGTGGTTATCATAATACCGAAAAAAATTGACTCCGCCTCTTACGTACATAAGGTGGACATTATCTAGTATAATGTCATGCCCGGACTCTCCCATCAAGCATGTAACAACCGCCACGTTATCTTGACATACGGGCATGATTTCTCCATATATCGGGATAGTGCAAGACATTCAATTTGTACAATAATTCTTCTAAAATATAAAATCCATTAACATAAGAAATCATATATACAACACACATGCAATGGGCCCATCCGACCCATCACTGTACACACATACATGCATCAATACACAAATCAGGGGATCCATGTACATGCATACATGCAGCATGACCATTCCAACCAATCCAAAATTCTCAGACAGTTAACAAAATTCATAAAACTAAAAGAAAATATCGAAATCCAATATTGTAATCCAAATATCCCAGTACAAAATAAAACATTTTTTCAAAAATAATTTTGTACAAAAGAATGAAATCTCAAATCATAATCGTTGGATTTTACCAATATTTGTTCGCAAAATTCAACTAGTATCAGTAAAATTTGCATGGTATGAGATGTATAGAACTTTCTTTCCATGGACTAACGATCTACAACTCTCAAAATAACTACATAATTCATACCTACCAAAAATCAACAAAACTAATCCTCCAATTCGTAATTGTGGACGTTGTCTCCCTACACGTCCTCTGAAAAATATAAAAGAGATGGATGAGTATTAGGAATATTCAGTGAGTGGAGTGCAATGGTATTGTTGTGTAATAAATGAGGGGTGAATGTGGGAGAGTCAAAATATATCTCATAAACAACACATTATATATGTAAAAACATTTTTAATAAATCAAGATAATTCACAAAATATGCATCCACATCAAACATTCTTTCAGAAAATCGCAAGGTCCCATAGAAAATATTTCTGTTTTGGGTTTGGCCGAACCCAGACGAAAGTCTGCCAAGGGTTTTTCATTTCAGTATTTCAAAACACTACCCCATTCCTTGGCATTGGTTCGTACCTCATCGGGGTGCAATTCGTATAGTTCGTCGTGGTAGAAAAGAGGTCGTGTTTACCTCCCTCACAATTAAACCCCAGCCACATCACCCCGTCGGATCACTCCGTGGAGGGAATGACTATAGTCATTACACTCATGTACCATTATTTCACAATCATTCAAATTACAATCCATGTATCATGTTTCAACAAACAATTTCTAAAATCATACAACCAGCATTTATAAATCAAATATCCAATACATATAGCACAAATTCATTTATAAATATAATTGATGCATTCGTAATTCAAATTTCTATTTTCAGACATCTCACAATCACAAAGAAATTCATATAAAATATGTAAAAATCATTCAAAATCATTTATAAAAGAATTTAAAATAATTTTTGCTCATTTATAACACAACAGACCATCCACTCACCTCTTGGGAGGGTATCCACTCCCAATTCCAAAATTAGATCCAATGAAATCCCCTTTCAAGCTCCAATCGTCTTGCCTAATTAAAAATTCACAATTTCATTATTAGTTCATCCCAAATTCTAGGTTTTATGAAGTTCTTATATTTAGCACATACTTAATTCTTCAATTTCACAAACCAAGATTCTCATTTCATTATTTCAGGATCATTTGCATCACCAATAACCTTAATTCGCCAATATTCCACAATTCTTCCTGATTTCTAATAATTTTCCCAATTTCTTCCGAACTTACATTACCCTAATCTAATTTTTCATGCACATTTCAATCAAAGTTCAATGAAAACTATCCCAATCAATCTCACAATGTTCTATTATCCTCTAACATGTCTTCTCATACTAGACAACCTAAATTCCTATAGAATTTTAGACTTAACTCTAATAATCATTTGTAGAATTTCAGAAAATGCATTCTATTCAGATTCAACATATTTTCAAGATATATACAAAGCTCTCATCCTAGATTTGATAAAAATCTCGTTTGATTACTGAAAGGGATTAGAAATTTCCTTACCTAGGGTTTCACGGTTCACAGTCCTGTGGTCCGTGTACTGTTCAATTCAGTCCGGAACCTGCAACTCTTCCAAATCAAAACAACGTTCAACAATTAAGCTAAATCACTATGAATATCAAAATCCTAGAGCTATAGGTCAAAACTTTTGTCCTTATCTATGTAGGGGATGAGTGCAGGCAGCCTAGGGTTTTCGAAGGTCCAATTGGGCGCCGGTTTGGGACTTCAGCAAGGGTTGCAGAAGAGAAGTGCTCACAGTAAGCATCGCGGGAGCGAGGGAGAGAGTGAGATAACCGTGTCGCACATTAGAGAGAGAAAGGGAAAGAGAGAGAAGAAGAGAGAGAGAGACGAGTGATTGCTAAGGTGGGTGGCGGTCAGAGGAAGCCATTGGCCATGGGAGGTAGAGAGAGAGATGATAGAGAGGAAGAGAGGCAGTAAGCGGTGGAGAGATAGGGAAAGAAATCAAGAGAGACGAGAGGGAGACGGGAGAGAGAGAGATGAAGATTAGGGTTTCAAACCTTAATTGAAATAGGAGGGGAGGGGGACGCAGCGTTTTGGGCAAAACACTGTGTCTCCTCTCCTTTCTCTCTCTTTTTATTATTATTATTTTTTAAAACATATATATATATATATATAAATAAATATGTATTCGTGTATATTTATACTTATATTACAATAAAACTCCAAATTTATCATGAATGAAATGCACTGCGAATTTTTTGCAAACACGGATAATTTAAATATACCAAAAATTTTAATTTAATATCCTAAAATCGAAAATCAATAAAATTAAAAATTTTTCATTATATTATAAAGATATTTACAAAATTTATCGGATTTTTTGTGTTACATATAAACTGCCAATATTTGCTTAAAACTGTGCAGATAGGAAGTGCACATCAAGATGGTTCAGTAGCTTTCCAAGATGGGAGCGTTGTCCGTGCTGAAGTTATTATGAACTGCACCGGGTATGTAGCTCATTTATGGGCTTGGATTTCTTGTGTGTGTAACTAGATGACAGAAAAAAATAGATATTAAATCTGATCAATGGCCATTGTTCTTATTTTCAGATACAAGTATCATTTCCCATTTCTTGAAACCAATGGCACGGTAACAGTCGATGACAATCGCGTGGGACCGCTATACCAGCATGTGTTTCCTCCAGCCTTGGCTCCTTGGCTTTCCTTTGTTGGATTGCCATGGAAGGTTAGCTCCATCCATACTTTGCCACTGTATAAGCGTACCATCCTTGGCCCTTTTGCAAGTAATTATTTTTCTTGTGTTTCTGTTAGGTCATTCCTTTCCCCTTGTTTGAGTACCAAAGCAAATGGATAGCTGGAGTCTTATCTGGGCGAATTCCACTACCATCAAAAGAGAAAATGATGAATAGTGTTGAAGCCTTTTACACTAAACTTGGAGCTTCTGGCATACCCAAACACTATACCCATAATACGATTGCTTATCAGGTACATTTAGATCTCCGAGCTTAGGTCTAGATTTTCTCCTACACTAGATGTCAACTTATTGATTAGACTCTTTGAGCTTATTTGATGCCTCTGAATCTTGTACACAGACATATTGGTTTGGTTGTTGTCTTGCAGTTTGAATACAATGACTGCCTTGCAGGCCAATGTGGTTGTGCTGGTACCGAAGAATGGAGAAAACAAATGTTCATTGAAAGTTCTAAGAGTAGAATGATTAAACCAGATACATTCCGCGATGAATGGGAATATCATGAGTGGATCTTAAAAGCTCATGAAGATTTTCAAGCAGTGTGTGGTCATCTCTCAATATCTGAACTGTGAAACTAGTTTAGTTGGGAATTTAGATTACCAACTATCATAGCCTACGAATCATTGTTGTGTTATGGGTTTTTACAGAGTTGGGAAGACATTTGATTGAGCAATAATAATTTTTTTTTTTTTTGGTGCCATCGAGGAGCTCTCCTAATGTTTTGGTTAAGGGACCTAACGGCCATCTGGCTAGAACAACCATCCGTTGGTACAATAATAATGTTTTCAGTATCATGTTTAATGAACAAGTGTGGTAAATTCGGCTCAAGGTGGAGATCCGATTTTCTGCAGTTCTAAAATGCATTTAAATTTTAATCAATATGAAATCTGACAAAGAAAGTATAGGAGTGTCAAAATTTTTTGGGACGCAAAAGAAAAAAGAAAGAAGGGGAATGAAAAAGGATACCTATTAATTCTAAAAATATTCTTAGAACCCTATTGATAGAAGAATATGCACCAGCCCTGGCAGGGCACTCTTCTCTTAGGTTAGATTTTATTGTATTAATAATTAAAATTTTCTTTCTAGATGACAAATAATATGTTCCCATATAGAGAACTGTTCTTCCCCCCCCCCCAAAAAAAAAAAAAAATAAAAGCATGTAATTGCAAGGGTGAGGTTTCAACCCTAAATATTAAGAGACATTCATTTATTTGGAAATATGGTTATCTGTACTCCACAATGGCACAATTGATGGAAGAAAAAAAATGCAATTAAATTGTTAGAAAAACATCAATATTTATAATTTTTTAACTGTTGGATTTCTAAGGAAAAAGCTTATTGTTAAGTCCAAATCTGGTTAATGGAAGCAAACCTGAAACCTTTAAAACCTTTTCCATTGAACTTTTGAATCGCTTCAGAAAATATTTTCGCGGAATTTCAAGCCATAAAAAGAAAAGGGCGAAAAGATGAACACCAAATCGTGTGTAAGAAAAAAATGAGAGAGAGAGAGCGAGCCAAAACGAGAGGATTTGGAGCGTTCCCTCCCGGATGCCCCCTAACCCGTGTTTCTCACATCTTTTGTCCGTTATGTATTTTGTCTAGGACAGACTTCTTACTCTCACTGGTCACCTCACAGTGGCAGCAGTGTACTGTACTACCCTTATTACACAAAATGTGACAGTGTCATGTTTTCTCTTTCATCACCTCGTCCCATCCCTAAACCAATTCCATCATAGTTTTTCATTAATGGTTTCAACCTAATTCAATGGACTCCTGATTTTCCCATTATGACCACACCTTTTATGCATTCAAAACTTAGCGATGCTAAAAATGGCCATCATTCCAATAGAACAAACACCCACATGGTAGAGTGACTAATATATTCGGGCAAGTGTGTTTTTTACAGATTAATTTGAAACGGAAATTTTCTAATGAAAAACCTTAATGTTTTGTTGTTTAATTCGTGTCATATCATATGAGTTGGGCTTAAAACTCAATTCTGCCCATACTTCGGCATTTAACTCTATAGATGGGGTGTGCTACTATGGGTGGAAAATTACAATTAAACATGAATAAGCTCATCCGGAGATAGCTTGAAAACACCATGTAAATGATCAAAGAAGGAAGGATGAAGCATAATCAACAAACTGAACTCCTATGGGAGCAAAAATAATTGCAACCACTGAACTTTTTCAAAGAAAACAAGCCACCAAGAGAATCCCTTGGACACCCATGATTTCTGGGTTTAGTGTCATGATACTATAAATTTAATAATAATATGCCAAGTATCTTGAAAATGAAAAATAAAGGTAAAAGACAAAGTTTCTAAATTTGATCTTAAATTAATTAAAATTTTGATACAAAGGTGGTCAAGTTAGAGAGAGAGAGAGAGAGAGAATCCCTTTAATGCCAAACCAAACCATTTCATTTTTCTTACAAACAATTATGCTTGACAGTTAGCAGAAATTCCATACAGCTACTAGCAGTGTAATGTCAGGGACTCTTCCACAAATACAAAATTTAGTAGGTATCTATCTGAAAAGCAAAAATTGAGAGGTATTAAGATAGTTATTTAACGATTTCCCATCACTCCCCCAAAAACAATCAAAACTGCCCCAAAAACCATCCAAAATATCAAGCACGCCCTTCCGTTCATCTGATCAGTACAGAGGAGACCTCTGAGGAACACCCTTTCGCTTATTCATCGCAACAGCAACCTCCGCTGCCGGAGAACATGTCGGCGGGAAGAAACTCCGAGGAACAGAAATCGTGGTTCTCTTCTTCTTCGCGAACTCTGTCGTTGCAGTGCAAGCAATTGCTCTACAACTCACAGCTTCACCATCAAAAATAGACCCCGAAGAGCTTCTTATAGAAACAAACGAATCGAGCCCATAAATCGCTGGTATTCTGAAGTTTGAGACCTCTTTGAGTGCTGAACCTTCGCTTGTTATCAGATTCTGAATCTGTTTTTTTTTTTTTTTTGGGAAAAATTAAGTGAACTTGAGTACTTTGTTTTTTTACGGTCTTGTGAAGAATTGTGGAGAGAGAGAGAGAGAGACCTTGCAAAAAAGAGAGCAGAAGAAAAATGGGTCTTGAAGATTTCGAGAACAAGTGATGCAATTGTTGCCATTTTTGAAGGGTCGATTCTGAGGCCTTTGCCTTATGTAGATTACCTTTGCACTATTTGCTGTGTAGGACTGTAAAATCAAATCAATTGAGAGAGAGAGAGAGATGCAATCTTTTTTGTGTGTGCAGTAAAACTTACTTGTACAAGAGAGCAATCCGCCAATTTCTGAGCATCACTGACCTTCAAAACATCATGATACATATACCTCCGTATCTTAAAAGACAGTTTAAAGAAAAATAAACACAGGAAAAAAAATTGTGAGTTTTGAAATTGATGATTTAAAAAGCGGGTTGGGTTAATCTGTGGAAAATTTTGTAGAAATTTAAACCTGTAAGAGTTTGTGAGAACGATGAAAAGGAACGCACTGAGGGCAGAAGCTAGTGCAACAATCCAAGCAGAATATGTTCTTCTCATTCTTCTTGGAAGTCTCGTGAATCAAACAAGGTTCATAGAATTTCTCTTCAAAGAAAGGTTCAAACCAACGAGGAATTGAAACTCCCACCTGAAAAATCACAAAAAAACAAAGAAGAATCCCAGTTGAATCAGCTAAAACACCATGATGATAGTGAAGAAATTCAAAACTCAATATAGAAAAACGCACCATTTCTTCTTGATGAGAGAGAGGAAGAGAGAAAATTAATGTGGGCGTAGTAGTGGTAGGTTTCGGGGTTTATGAGGAATTTAAAATGAAGACACGGACTAAGAAAGGTTTGGATAGAGAGGGAGAACAAAAGAGGAAACAAGAAAATGAAGGAAGAGCACAAACAAAGGAAAAAGTAGAGGGGAGAGGTGTCTGCAGAGACTTTGGTGTTGCAGCCACTGCCGCGGCAGCACTAAGCATGCACCTCTGTCTCTCTTCGTGCTTGTTTGTGACCAATTAAAATTCAAAGATTTCGTTGACCATGGATCTTTTTGATAGTGACATGTTAAAGTTTATAATAATATAACTGGTATATATAATATAAAAGTCGCATCTTTTGTCAATTTTTTTGGCTTAAAACCTATGCCCCTACCACTCTAATACCCCTCCTCCTTTCGTGTAAGCTTGTGACACTGTGCCACTCTCTCTCTCGCATATACACACACATGTATGTGTGACAGATACCCAGAAACTACGACGACATTTATTCAATGCTCAGAGAAAAAGGGGGCCTGGATTTTGTCTCAATGTCCAACTCATATGCCATAACCCTATTCTAAAATCCCATCACAGCTCTGTCTCATAAAAATCTTGAATTTCACCTCGTAAAAAATTTGAGTAAAAGATTTCCTTCGGGCTTGGGACCTTATCTGAGTAAAATCTACGATAACCAATAAAAGGGTTGGTTCAATGCATGAAGTGTTTTTCGAGAATAAAATGGGATGGATATATATATATTATAAAATAGATTATTTTCATATTTTGAATTTATAATCTCAAGATTATAAAAAAATAATTTTACCATTACGACAATATTTACCCTAAACTATAATCAATAATACATAAGAATAATTACTTAAAAAAATATTTATTTAAGTGATCAATCTCGACGACAAAAGTGAATGATGTCTGATGATGAAAATATTATATTAAAAATTTATTAAATAACATTAATTATAAGTTTAATTATCTTCCAAGTATTTGAGGTATTGCATAATGTCAAAATAAATTGAAAAAAAGTATGGAACTAATAGAAAAAAATTAAATCCATGATGCACTTAAACAAATTAAATTCTTTTTTTTTCCTTAGAGGAATATAAAAATCAAACTTAAAAAAATTTCATTATAAAGATTTAAATAATCATTTGCCTCAATTATACAAATTAGATCAAATTAAAATACCTTATTTCATTGTTTGGTCTTGCATTAAGGATTAGCATAGTGGGTGTGCTGTGGGTTTGCAGCATTTGTGTTAATCCATTAGAATAGAAAAGATTTGATAGGCAATTGACTACAAATAGGTATATACCACAAGTACTCTGAACCCAATTTAGTGTATTCACATTGGCTCATTTGGGTTCAACTCCCTCGCTTACCCTCTCTACAAGGTATCTTTTACCCTTTAAATAATAATTATAATTTAATTAAATAAATTTTGAGAGTAAATATTAATAATTATACCCATATTATCATTTTACTTGGTAAAAGGAAAAGAAAAAGAAATGGTAAATGCATATTTGGTACCTTCTTTTATTCATAATTTTGTTGTGGATAGCATGATCACTCAAGTAGCATCTGAATGTCGAGAAGAAATTTTCAAAACTTATTCCTCTATTTATGAATTTTGTAGTTATAAAAAAATTTCATTGGATTTGATTATAAAATTGGTTTAAATTTCTTAATTTTTAATTTGATTTTTTTATAAAGTTCAATCAAAATCATATTATTTAAATTCATAAAACAAAATTTTCTTTTTAGGATCTTTGAATTTGGATCAGTATGAGGCAAGATTTGAATAGATCTGACCCCGATTTTTCTCAATTTGCATCCTTATTAGCGGACAGGGCCGGTCGGACCGTTCCGGTCTAACCCAACCCTAACGAAAGGGGAAACACTAATTGTCGCTTCAAAAATATCAAAAGTTCTAGCCGTTGCGAAGCAGTGGCAAAACCATCTTCTCAGGCTTCCAGGTACAGCTGTAGTCGATTAAAGTGCATGCATTTCAAGAACGACTCTTTCTAATTTTAAATTTCAAAACCCTCTCTCTCCCTCTCTAAAAGGCCAGAAGCATCCTTTCTTCTTCTTTACTCTCTCTCTCTCTATTTTTCCTTTTCTCGACCTTTCCCTCTCCAAATTTGTTCTCTATAGAGACCATACATGTGGAAATTTAAGATCTAGCACAGAACCTAAAAAAATATTAGAGATTGTACTTTTTATACGAGAGCATTAACCCATCAGATTATCGTTATTGGATCTGTATCCTCAAAGTTTGAAGTGATTCTTTCTTTGGCAGATCATCTCTGTGTTGGATCATATTCTGTGTGATTCCTTCTCCCCCACCAATTATTCGGCTGACAGCAATCAGGTCTCTCTCTCTCTCTCTCTCTCTCTCTCTCTAATTGGCTATATCCGAATTTTTCTTTCGACTGCCAAATTGTTGATTTCCTAGACGAAAATCATTGGTTTGAACAAAATTCACTAAAAGTTTACTGTTCCCGATTCCATATTAATTTAGTTTATAATGTCCTCTATCATTCCATCGGAATAGATAGAAATTTTAATTGTACTAGGAGAAGAAAAAAATGGAGAAGTAGATTGACAGATTTTCGCCGTCATCAATCAAATTTTTTTTTTTGGTGGACTCATACTTAAAAAAAAAAAAAAAAAATTCTGTATTAGGGTCTGGGTTTTTGGTACTGCGATTTGGGGGGTTTTTTATTGGGTATCTGAATTTTTGATGTTGTGATTTTGGGTTTTGAAGCAGGTGTTTGTTAATCCTTTTTTTTGGGGGGGGGCAG
Source organism: Dillenia turbinata (assembly GCA_037126225.1). Taxonomy (NCBI): domain Eukaryota; kingdom Viridiplantae; phylum Streptophyta; class Magnoliopsida; order Dilleniales; family Dilleniaceae; genus Dillenia; species Dillenia turbinata. The sequence continues at coordinate 20,470,136 of JBAMMX010000008.1, read as the reverse complement.
GGTTAGTGTTTTTGGGTTTTCTAACTAGATTTCATCCGATATCACACACACACATATATGTTTTCTGTGTTTTCTTCGTTGGAGCATTATGAGATAGACTGCACTGTTAGGAATGAAGGATCTTTGAAATGAAATTTTGAAAGGGCTTGCACGTGAGATGATCACTGTGCTTAAGGAAATTATGTCCTCACTATGTTGCTGTCTGGGTTGATGGCAGATTCCTTCAGGATATGCAAGTCGAAATAGAAACTTGAGACAGTAAAATCTCAAATTTCTTCCAAGAACGAAATAGATAATTTCAAGAGAACGAAGTCTTATTGTATTGCCAATGAGAGAAAATTCTAAGTCTTTTTTTCTCAACGGTGGGAGGGATTATTTATAGAGAATGAAGATGTATATCTCTTCACTTAAAGGGCATAACGAATATGTTCTTTTGATTTAAAAATCATTAATTTACTTAAAAGGCATCATTTCATTGTAGGGAAGTTATATTTTAATCAAAAGACGCTTATTTATTTAATTTTCAAAAATGTGTCTTTTGAATAAAAATAAATAGCCGAAATGTCCAAATCACTTCATCTCAATGCCCATAAACATGAGGGTGATAAGTAGCGTGGATTAAAGTATAATCTTATGGTTCTCTTATTGCCCCCAACCCAGTGAGACAGTTTTAACTTACCTTTCCTTTTCGTTTTTGTAGCATTTGTATTGTTTGCTTATCTTCTCCACACTCGCAGGTGGTAATTTTGATTGGTAGTTCAGCAAGTGTGGTTGACATCTCTGGAGACATTGCTGGAGTTGCTAAAGAGGTCCATGTTGCATCAAGATCAGTTGCAGATCAAACATTGGGAAAACTACCTGGTTATGAAAATATTTGGCCTCATTCTATGGTAAAAGCACTCATCACCGGTAAGAATTGGGTGGTTATCATAATACTGAAAAAAATTGACTCCGCCTCTTACGTACATAAGGTGGACATTATCTAGTATAATGTCATGCCCTGACTCTCCCGTTGAGCATGTAACAACCGCCGCATTATCTCGACATACGAGCATGACCTCTCCATATATCGGGATAGCGCAAGACATTCAATTTGTACAATAATTCTTCCAAAACATAAAATCCATTAACATAAGAAATCATATATACAACACACATGCAAGGGGCCCATCCGGCCCATCCCTGTACACACATACATGCATTGATACACAAATCAGGGGATCCCTGTACATGCATACATGCAGCGTGGTCATTCCAACCAATCCAGAATTCTCAGACAATTAATAAAATTCATAAAACTAAAAGAAAGTATCGAAATCCAATATTGTAATCCAAACTCAGTACAAAATAAAACATTTTTTCAAAAATAATTTTGTGCAAAAGAATGAAGTCTCAAATCATAATCATTGGATTTTACCAATATTTGTTTGCAGAATTCAACTAGTATCAGTAAAATCCGCATGGTATGAGATGTATAGAACTTTCTTTCCATGGACTAACGATCTACAACTCTCAAAATAACTACATAATTCATACCTACCAAAAATCAACAAAACTAACCCTCCAATTCAACAAAACTAATCAAGCATCTAATCAAGATGCCCCCAAGTGCCCTATCTTTGACCCTTAAATAATTATTTATTTATTTATTAATTATTTTTAGGGTCATTCGAAGAAAATCTCATTTTCCCTCCAATATACCATTTCAACCAAATTTAAATGGTTTTGAATTTGGTGGGTTATAAACCCATCAACTTCTTTTCAACTTTTCAATGTGGGACAAATACCCACAATATATATTACAAACTATATTTAACATGCACGAGTTTGAATGTTAATCCTCCTTAGACTACCAATATTTTTAGTCTTCACTGATTATTTCTATGTTATCATTCTCTTCTAGCTTATTGCCTACACGCCAGGGATACAGTTTCTATACTAGTAACTCGCCCAACAAGGTTCAAAGTTCTAGCTGGGTTTCATCCTCTCAAAGGCTCTTGGTTGTGTGCATATTTTGTTAGAGATAGACTGCCAACAATTTTCAAAAAACTTAAAATTGTTTCATAAGAGTTACATTTGATCTATTGTTTGCAGTAAGAGTCTCAAACTTTGAAATAATTAAAGGCTTGCAGCTTTGGTCCATCCATTTGCGTTCTCATAGTTCTGCTGTGGTAAATATACTATTCTTTTCAGTTTCCTTTTTACTATGTTTCCTGAAGTTCCTGAATTATATGGATTCGGAAAATCTCTAGGTTTCAACTTTGAGGCTATAAGTTAGTTCCAGACACATGTTGTTATATAATGCTCTACAGTATTTGGTCTTTATTTAAAGATTTTGATTGGACAAATTTGAGGCAGTAGGGTTACAAATTTGAAGTTTAAATTGCATTTGAGATGGCAATGATTCTTGTCCACATCAACATGCACTAATGGTTTTGGACACTGAATCAATTCAAGACTACTAAGTTTGATTCTCATGATAAAATCAAAGAACGCTGGAATAGTTATTATTACGTTAATAATTGATGGATCATCATCATTTTAAGCTTCGTGTTAATGAGTGGCACAGGCAAGGAAAAGCATGAGTCTTTAGTGATATACTCTAAGCCCATATTTGAAGTCACACTTAACTCAAGAACTAAATTAGTAAATTTCATTTTTCTTTTTGTTTTACTTTCATCTTGTGTGTGCTCTTGATTCCTGAATTTTAACACTTAACCTTTCCACTTAAGCACAGCCAGGGTATCAGAATTGTTCTTGCTGATTGTCGTCTTTGGCAATGATATTCTTGCCGTAGGTATTTGGTTTTGTCTCTTATTGATTACTTGTAGTGGTGTTGGAAGGTTTCATCCGTCTGCCAGTTAAATGTTTATGAGGAACTTCCTCAACCACTCGAAGCCCTCAAAGCTAAAATGGACTGCTTCCATGTGATTCACAATTTGGCCAGTTAAATGTTTACATAGGATGGTAGATTCACAATTTGGCGTTCCTTCCTTTGCTTTTAATCAGAATCATAAATGGCATTCACCATTCTGCCTCACGAAAATTTGATTTGCACACCTTTATTGTTCTCTTCCATGTGATTTTAATTGGGACATTGCTTCTGGAGTTGCTAAAGAAGTTTATATTGCATCAAAATAATATCACATCGAGCATTGGGAAAACAATTGCTTTGGAGAACATGTGGCTTCATTCTATGGTGAACACACTCATCCACAAGGAAGAATTGGGTGGTCTTGATAACACTAGATTCAATTACCCTACCACAAATTTGTATATATGGTGGCTATTGTCCAATATAAATTTCTAATATCTGTTCAAATTTTGTAGATGGAATCTGCACATTGATGGCTGCATGATTTTCTGAAATATGAGCTAATGTGCTGCAGCACGTGAGTCAAAAGAATGATCCATACACATAGAGATCATGGCTGAAGGATGCATACATAGAAAGGCTGTTTGTGCTCTAGTTTTGTGTTGTTGATGGTAATCACCTGAGGAACTCGATGTAATCAGAAGATCTTATGCGCATGCAAAACTTCAATTCTTATTGGAGTCTCATGCATTTCATTTCACTCTTCCACAAAAAAAGAATTATTTCAATTAAAACAACTATGCATTTTTAAGGGGGCAAATCTGAAATTATCCATTTTAAGTCGTTTCCTGTATTTCATTTAACTCCATTTAATATCATTTTAAATTTGCCTACTTAAAAATGCATAGGAGAATTCTTTTGAGTGAAATTATCTATTTTTTGTGTGCCAGAGTAAAATGAAATGTGACCAATACTTACTTAGGACTTGCATTTACATAATGAATTGCTCAGGTGATTACCATCAACATACTGCAATGATGACATGAGGTGGAGCACAAAAGGCCTTTCTACATCTTTTAGCCACCAAGATTTCTATATGTCTGGAGTATTCTGTTATCTCATTTCCAGCAGCATGTTAACTCCTATTTTGGAAAATCATGAAGCCATCTCAATGTGCACCTACCATCTACAAAATTTGAAGAAATTTATACTGCATAATGACCACCATACATACAAATTAGAGGTAGAGTAATTTAATCTAGCGTTACTTGTGGAGGAGTGCGTTCACCATAAAGCCACATGTTCTCATAAAGCAGATTCCCAATGCTCGATCTATGATTATTTTTATGCAGTATAGACTTTTTTATTAACTCAAGCAGCAATGTCCAATATAAATGATACTTGCTGCGTTCCTAATTAAAATTACCATTTGCATATGGAAGTGCGAAACTTGGTGCAACGGTTAAGTTACTCCTTTGTGACTTTAAGATTATGGGTTCGAGACGTAGAAACAGCCTCTTTGCAAAAAAGCAAGGGAAAGGCTGCATACATATACGCTCAGTCTTCCTCTACCCTCGTAAGGCGGGGAGCACTTTGTACATGGGGTTAATTTTTTTATATGGAGGAGAACAATGAAGGTATATAAATCAAATTTTCCTTGGACTGAATAGTGAATGTACTCTGATTAAAAGTGAAGTAGGGAGGCCAAATAATGAATCTACCATCTTATGTTGTTACCAACAAGGAAAATCTTAATTTTAGTTTGGGTGAGTAATACGTGTATTATTTTGATTAATATGTGAGCAAGTATAATTTGCAAAATATCAATTTTAGTTTTGATTTGTATTTGAAAATTTCTTGTCTGGATTATGTTTTACTTTAGAATTTATGTTTTAATTATAGATTTGTTATATGGATTATAATATAATAATAAATTATTTTAAATCATTCTTAATTTGTTAACATACGTGGTTGCTTAAATTATAATTGATAGAAATTATCATTTTTTGTTATATTATAACTCATTATATACATGTACACACACTTAGATACACATCATATATTATATGATTTTGGAAGTTTTACTTATTTTGAGTGGATTTTCATTCTATTATTTTTCATGTATCTCACAAATAGTATAAAAATTATTTTTTCTCAATTACTTTGAATTTGGCCCTTCTAAATTAATTAGGAAGTGAACTTCTTCTTGACAAGCCTTTGTTACTTACCCTGATTCTAATGATTGCTACTCTTTCTATTGCAGCTCTTTAGAATTGAAATTAGAATTCAATTGTTCTTGCCCTATTGTCATCTGATGTATCAAAACTACCAAACTTGGTACTATTATTGTTTCCACAGGACAACTATGTATTGTTGAGCCATGCTGAAATTGACATCCCTTGCTTTCTTAAATTCTACCATTAAATTATATCCTCTTGCTTGATTTTTTCCTTTGCCAAATATGTGCACCACTTGTTTTCTTTTTAATGAAGTCAATCCTGCATTGAAGAGCTTTTCCCCGCTTTTAATATTCAACATAGGTGCTAGGTCTTTGTTAGGTTGCTTGTTTAGTTGTCTGAATATTAGAAGTTAGATCCTTGTGTGGAGCCAAGTGCTAAGCTGATGAATGATACTTGGCCTGTTAGTCAATGCCTTATTACTGTATTTGCACCAAATAATGAACAAACTTGAAGTGAGAATCAAATCAATATTCCAATTAGCTAACTAGACATTTGCTGGATATCGAATTATCGGACCTAGTAATACTTGAGTGAGGCTGAACATTAGTTTGAAATAATGTTTAGCTTGGTTTGGATCATGGAGGGAACAGTGCATGTTATTGTATGATTCTAGAAGTCCTCACTCTAGCCTGAGCAATTCTTGAGGTAACCAGACATTAATAGCATGTTGAATAATCAGATTAAGTAATATTGGGGCTGAAAATTAGTTTTAAACAACATTTAGCTTGTTTGGGATTAGGTCTAAGGAGTTAACAGAGTGAGATGATATCAGGTTACAGTGCAATGCTTGATGCCCTCATTCCAACTTGAGTGCTTCTTGGGGTAAACAGTAAAGTCTCATTTTTTTTTTTTTTTTTTTTTTGGTTTTTTGGTGCTACTTATTACTATAATGGTAAATGTATTTATCTTGTAAAACAGTGGTTGAATGCTTGAGATGATCCTGTAATGGCGTCTGCCTTCACCCCCTTGGAAGAAGCATTAGCTAGAGCTGAGTCCACGATGCAGCTATGGTTAAAAAGCAACTTGATCATTTTTTCTTCTTCTGGATTTGTTTTATATTATTTCTGTATCTTTTCCCATTTTCTTCTGTCCATTGGTATCATTTTACTTATATTATCTTGGACAAAGAATTCGTTGTTGGGGTTGTGATATGAGTCTGGGTATAGGATCTAGTTGATGGATACCTAACAGGGAATTCCTCTCTTCCCTTACCTGAGTTTTTCCCTCTCTTAGACCCTATTTTTGATGGCTGAAAACTTGTTTCCTAACAAGACATTTTGGAATTGGTCTACCATTACCAGCACAAGGTATTGAGGTTAATAATCCATTGCAAGAAATTAATAATCGTACATGGTCTGAAAGAAATCGTGATCCATCAGCTTTCTTCAAAGAAGCTGTTGTAATTCATTTTTGGGAGTATCCCATGACTGTCTTGATGAGGGATAGAGGGATCTTCTGTTAGAACACTAAGAAGGTGGAATAAGAGATAGGAAAAGCTATTCTTGATTGTTGGCCTTTAGTATTGAAGTTGTTATATTGTAAGCTGAAAAGCTGAAATTGATGTATGTGAAGGAGGGATAGAATGCAATGTTGGTCATTTAGGACTTGAATGAGATATGCTAAAGAGAAGAAGGATATTGTTACTTTGAGATGTTTACTTAGACGGTTCCCACATGACTTGTTAGAAGCCATAGGCATAGTAGTATTGGTGGAAGAGAACTAGGGTTGTAAATTCAAAAGTATGCCATGGACACATGACTAGATGTAAAGTACTTCTTATATTGATGTATACGCGAGTAGTTTGACTAACATACGTTGCTATATAAGAAAAATATGAACCTTTTGAGTAGCCTACAACTTGAACAATCTATTAGTGCATTTATTGATCAGTTGCTCTTTTGCTGGCAATGGATTACTGTTAAATGACAACTATAACAAAATCATAGCCTTTTTCCCCTCTTTTTAATTGGTACCATGGCTATAAAGTTGTGGTAAGCAATTGTGTACGTGTACTTTATTCTATTCCAGAAGATCTGAGTGCATTTTGCAAGATTGTAGATGCCAGTCAGATTTTCAAAATCTGCAATGCTTGAGAATGTGAAGGCAGGAAGAACAGAGGGCTATATGCTACTTTATATTCCAGAAATTCCAGGCAAGGGAAAACTCCTTTGTTTTACATGTTTGGATGATAATCTTTGTTACAGTTTTCCTCCACAAAGCTTTCTCCCTTCGCTGTATATGGATGCATGGAGAAGGCTTGCGTTCCATAGCTTCCCTCTTTAGTGTTGGAGGCATTAGATTGTGTTGATCCAACCTTTTCACAACCTCTTAAATAGATTTCCTCTTGATCCTATATTGTTCTTATTGTCAGTGTCCTGAGATGTATCTGTGCCTAAGCGATATGTCTCCTGCATGTCAATGATATCATTATCTCATGACATTCTGGTGAAGAAACTTTGTATTGGGGATCCTTGTTGTCTGGATGATATTGACCCTCTAGAGGCGGATGAGAGTGATTGGAAACTAGACCTGTTTCAGTTGCTGCCTTGTCTTCTGTGAAAATACTTCTCAGGGTCAGTTCCCCATTGTAAAAATTTGTTGGCCATGTCTAACTTTTAGTGTCACCCGTAACAGCTGACCTGCCAATTTCATCTTCCACAGGGTTATTAAAGCAGCACGCAGAGCACCTTAAGGACAATTTTAATGAGTGTGATCACAAAGTAGGTGAGGGCAACTATGGATCAAAAGTGCATTATACAAATTTGCATAAGTGTTAAATTTTTACTAGATAAACTGATATCACAGGCCTTTAATCCTTTTTTGTCCCAAAAATTTGTTGCAAGATATGTAGGCTAGAAAATATTGGTAGTATCCTCATAGAACTCCCAACTCTGCTTAATCAAGAGATTTGATTTCCCAAAAATTTTTATGTTTCTTGTGTAATACAAATGGCTCCAAAAATTTTAAGTTGACAGAAAACAGTAAATTTTATTAGCTTGACATAATTTATTTGACTCTGAAATCATAGTACTATGGCTGCACAGAAGAAAAGGGTTGTTTACCAAGAAAAGTTGACTATAATCTAACAGGTTACATCTACTATATCAGACTATTACATAGATAAATCTCAATTTAGGAATCTGCACGTTAAGAAGCCCAAAGGGATATGCGTACACTTTGAATGCATTTTTGGTTCTTGTGTGGGGTTTCCTACCATTTGGGTGTTGCTTTTGGTTGTTCTTCAAAGCTTTTATCCTTTTAATTGATATTTTTATTGCTTATTAGTATAGGCAAGCACACTCACAGACACACCATGAAGACTATTAACAATGCAAGTAATGGTTTTACCCTTGATTCTTTAGAAGAAAAACCAAGGGATGTTGTGGCATGAGAAACTACAAATTTAACTATAACCTATTTACCCCCTTTTACAGGAGTAAAGAAACAATGAGCTCATCTTGTTAATGAAATAGTTGACTGCATCTTCAAATCTCTGGTTTTGTGTCTGTGTGTGTGTGTGGGTGTTTTCTTCTTATACAGGAAGCAACAAAAACAAGCTAAGGCCATGGGACAGTTGTCTTTCCTATTGGAATCAACTTCAGCCTCCAGGTAATCTCTAGATGCACAAATCTTAAACTAACTGTTTAATGTTTTTCATTTGTTTTAAGGTTTTTGAACAAGCAACAATGTTTAAAGTTGCTTGGATTGATTCATTTGATAATGTGTGAGAAAGATTCATTTGAACTCATTAGGCCATTTAATATATTATAGCTACTTCTCATAACACTATGAGTTAACCCCGTGCGCAAAGTGCTCCTCGCCTTGTGGGGTAGGGGGCTCCTCGCCTTGTGGGGTAGGGGGAGAGTGAACGTATGTACACAGCCTTCCCCTTACATTTTTTTGCGAAGAGACTGTTTCTACACCTCAAACCCGTGATCTCAAGGTCACAAAGAAGCAACTCAAACGTTGCACCAAAGTTCGCATCTCTTTCTAATAACACTATATTACAAGATAAAAGTGAAGACAACAAAATAAATATGTAAGTTGTGGAAAAATGCCACTCTGCTTTGTCACGATCTTTAAGAGGTAGATAATGGCAAATCATGAAACCTAATGCTAGAATTTTCCTTTTTTCTGCCAATAATTTCCTCCCAGAAAAACCATGGAAATGCTTTATAGCCTTGGTGATTACACAGAGTAATGCAGCAACGAGAGCTGCAATGTATATTGGAAATCTAATTATTGCGTCATAGGTTTGATTCCCATGAACTTCTGGACTTACCTGATTTGGTACAGTCATTAATCTTTCATAAAGAACCAAACTATACTTTCATTTGCTTAAATTAACTGAGACATCATATGATTTTTGTTCTGCTTTTCTACTTGTACCTCTATTTCGGTGAGCTTGAATTGATAGCATTCTGTGACATGCCTGCATAAGTTTTCACATGTTTTTCATTTTTTTTTTTTTTTTCATCTCATTACATACTTCAAAGTGTAGAAAGCCATGAAGGCCCCATATTAGTTTAGACCTCAAAATTAGAAATTACAATAAGAGCAGAATTGTAGTCTCTAAGCAATAAATATTAAAGACCTCATACTGCAACGAAAATGATAGAAAACAAAGGTGCGAGATAGGCAAGAACATCAAACAACACAATTGCAACATAGATAAGAAACAATAATGAGAGACAATTGATAATCCTAGGCACATATGAAGTCAGAAGGGAGCTTCTTCCCGCATGTGTTAATAAGCAAGCTCAATGCAATGGGAATGTTAAGATTGATTCCAAGAATGTTAGCTTTGATGGCTGTGCAAAAGCAAACAGCGGCTTCAAGGTCAAGAAGCCCATCTAATAGAGGACAGCAATGGGTGTCCGGTGGGGTTCCAATGACAGCATTGACTGGCCCATTGAGAACCTTGGCACAGACACCTAATTTAAGGACATCTCTAGGGCAGTGACCAATTGGAGTGGGAGGAGTGGGAGGTGTAGGGGGGGTTGGCTGAGGGCAAGTGTAGCAACCATTAGCTAGGACAAAGAAAAGAAGTTTGAGAGAGAGGAATAGTGCGGCTGATGATGATCTCTTGGAATTCATCTCTTTCTCCAAGTGGTTCTCTAATGTAGTATTAGCACACAACTAGGAAGTTGTGATGATGGGGTTATTGATAAAATGAGTGTATTTATAGAGTTAAGACGAGAATTAACTACTAATAAGACTTAGAAATGTGACAAAGTGACATTATGTAGGTTAAGAGGTGAGTCATGTGAAGCTAGGCTGGCAAGGAATTGGTTACAAGAGGAAAAGATTCCTTGATTAAAATTTTGACCGTTCTTGTCAATTTCTGTCTAATAGGACATACCTTAGTAGGGAAAATGAGAAACTAATTGCTATTACCTTGTCTGTTTGTTAAATAAAACTGGAATAACATGTTAGATTAATATTATAAATCAATGGGACAGGAGTAAACCTGGTGCTTCAAGATGAAGCCAGAGTTGCTAGTTAATGGGCACAAGTTTTGCTGAAGCCTGGAAAAGCTCAGCTAAGGCCCAGATTACGTTCAAGGAGCCCAGTTGTGGTAAGCCCACTTGGGCTGCTATACTAATACATGAGGTGCGAAACTAGAATGGGGCAAGGATTTGATCATTGAAGATGGTAGCATGGACTTTCTTTTGTGGAAGGTGGGGATTCTATTAGGAACCAAGCAATTCCGTTCTTTAAAATTTCCTCTGTTTTTCTTTCTTAATATATTTCATGTGTATGTTTTTCTTTCTTAATATATTTCATGTGTATGGGGACCTTCTGCTAAGTTAGTATTCTTGAAATGAAACTAAGGGACATAGCCATAGCGTGGTGCTTTTATTAAGATTTTCCCTTATTTTTTTAGTTAGTTTCTTTTCCATTAGATAATTACCAACAAACATACACAATCAATACAGATCGTAAAGGGAGAATGAATAGGAGACAACTATACTTGCAAGTGAGATCCACCAACCCAAAACTTTTGGGCTTAGTGTTAATTGAAAGAGGTCGATGATAAAACCAACGTGGGTTGGCTCAATTAGACGTGTGGTTGAGTATTCTTAAGCATGACTAAGGTTCGACTCTCGCTGGGAGTATCGGACTTTTATGTGTATGGAGCGTTACCCGTTGGGAGACCCGCCTTTCGAAAGGAGCCACTGCAGCGGTCAGTCCGGATTAGTCGGGATAAAGTCCCGGATACTGAGCGGTGTCCAAGACAAGTTACCAAAAAAAAAAAAAAAGAGGTCGATGATAAACATGCACACATACATAGGGAATCTTGTTTCTTTTGTTAGGTAACTATAAACAACCACACCACCAGACTTTATCATAACAGAAGGATAAATAGGAGAAAAAGGGCACTTATAAGCCGGACCACCATCCCACAACTTTCAGGAATTCCTATTTCTAATTACTTGGTGTGGATCTTTTGATTGGAGAAATTTAGAGGTATAGCATTCTGAGAACTTATTTTTAGGAGAGTTGATTACCTTTATTTGGAAAAGGGAGCTCATAAAAGGGCTCTAGTATTGAGCATTCATACTCATACTTCTGATTGAATCATCATGAGATCCTCGCAAATGTTTCCTTGGGATGGTTAGTTCAATGCAGCCTAATTCTAAACCTGGATAATCAGACCTAGGGATCCATCATCACTGGTTGAGTTTTGACCCCCCCCCCCCAAAAAAAAAAAACATTGTTTAACTTATCTGTATATATTTTGTATCAGCCAGCTGGTTGCCCTGGTCTTTTTTGTTTAGCAATCCCTTGCCAAGAACAATTGCCTAGGCAAGATAAGAGTATAAATAATTATCATGTTCTTGGTCTCCATATATATATATTTCATCATCATCAATCAGATCAGAAATCTGTAGCAATGGTCCCCCAATTGTATCTTGTGGCTTTCACACTTGGTTTCTTTGATATGCCTCTTCTCTATTTCTATAGCTTACTAGGTGGTTAGCGAGAGAATCAAAATCTGATAGTTTAGCACTTCCCATGGATCCCACAGAAACAGTGTAAAAAGAAGAGGAAATGATGTTTTGTTTTTGGATAGTCTCATTTTGTTTGCCTTTGTGACTTTACTTGACATGCAATGACAAATTGATCACACTAATTTGCCGACTTACTCTATTTGTTCTTTACTTTATAAAGTGAGAAGAATCATCTTCTCTAGCCACAGAGACAACAAAATCACAAAGTGTTTTCCAAAAGGATGGCTCCACACGGTTTCAATAAGATTACAAAACCATGGGGCCATAGGAAAGTAAAATATAACATAATTAGGACAACTTTTGACATGGGATTTTTTTCGTCCGATCGAAACATTTATGTTTAAATTTTTGTGGGACCTCAGACTATACCTAATTGTGCTTGTGACACTCCCATCCAGCTGGAACCTTCCAATACTACAACATGCCAAAGATGTATTCCAATTTTTACGCCATACTAGAAGCTGCCAATTAATTTTCTTGATAATATATTTTTCATGATTTACTAGCTTTAGCAAATGAAAATTTTGGTCGTTGGGGAGGCAAAGTCAAGTGTCCAACCCGCAATCTACGTGAAAAAATAGAAAATTAAATAATTAAATAAAATTTCTAGATATCCAACCAATCCAGCGAATGTATGAATCAAAATTTCTAGATATTTCTGAAAGTGCATTGATAAAGGAATTGAAATTGTACTTTTTCCAAATTTGGAAGAGTATTTTTTGTTCAAAATTCTTAGAGAATTTATTATATAGATGAAATTGCATCTATTATATATCTCGACCCGTTCTTGATGGGTTTTTCCCAGAAGGTTAGAATTCTTCAAAATAGGTTGATAGCTACATTTCTTATGCTTTAGAGTAATTTCACACGAGTGGGATGCAGAGTGTGGTAGACTATCCTGCAATAGCTTCTTCCTCGTATACAAGGAAAAAGTTGGAAAGGAAAATGTAGATGAAGTGAAGAAACATATGGTAGATAACATCCTATAAACATAGAATCTTCTCTGTTACAACTTTAAACCTAGACCTAGACATATGGTAAGGATTGAGAAATTTTGAAGAAGGATTGTAGAGATTCTTATTGTCTTCTCGATCATGATCATCCAATGCGGGATGAATTATTTGCATGTGCTCTACACATATTTTTTGCATTAAATGTGCTAAAACATCAGATGGTTCCAAAGCTTCTTTCTTCCATACAGTAAGAGATGATGCTAAAAAATTCCAAGCGTATATCTTGCAGGAAAATGTAGCATAATGACATGATTTGAGACCATAAAACTATTGAAGGAAACAGATCCACAGATTTGTTTGCCATTGTCAAAGTAACATGCCAATTTGCAATGCCAACCTCACAAAAATCCAAGAGTTTGCCTCTAATTTGCCTAGTCTTGCCAGCTAAATATCCCAAGACTACACTTGGTTTGTAGATATACTAATTTAATTCAATTATATGCATCTAAATTCTAGCTGAGTTTAAAATGAAATGTGAATTTCAATCCTTAGTATTGTATTTGTCGTAAGTGGGTCCTTTATTATTGCACTTAATTTGTAGGTTATAGCATGTGATATGTTCAATGTGTATACTAGGACACTGAATAAAATTAGGTGCAAAAAATAATAATAATTACTCGATATTTTAGTTTTCATGTCAATTCACACACACCCGCACACACCCTTCCATGCAGCCTATTAAAACCCACCTTCTCCTAACAAAGTCTCCATTGTCGAAAAAGAAAACAAACCCTTTCTCTTATATTCTAACACTTCTGGAGTAACCTTGCCAGTAGTGGTCCATGAGAGATGGCTTCTAAGAGTACTGCCTCACTTGCCTTACTACTTGCACTCAACCTTCTCTTCTTTTCACTTGTGAGTGCATGTGGTTCATGTCCTCCTAGTCCTAAGCCAAAACCAACGCCAACGCCAACGCCAACGCCAGGCTCTTCAACAGGCAAATGTCCAAGAGACGCCCTCAAATTAGGTGTGTGCGTCGACTTGCTCGGTGGATTGATTGGCCTCACCATTGGCACGCCTCCCAAGGAGCCATGCTGCAGCCTTATTCAAGGCCTTGCTGACCTTGAGGCTGCTGTTTGCCTTTGCACTACCATTAAAGCTAGTGTTTTGGGCATTAATCTTAATCTCCCAATTGATCTCAGCTTGCTTCTCAATGTGTGTAGCAAGAAAGTCCCATCCGGCTTCCAATGTCCCTAAAACAAATCTCTCTTTTGTTTCAGGTTATGGCTTTCTAAGATTGTGACCCTTTTCTTTTTTCATTTTCTCTTTGCTTTTGCCATAGAAGTTTGTGTTGTGTGATCAATAATTTGGAGTTTTCTTGTGAAAGTAAAAGGGATATGTTTAGCCTGTGCTCTTGACTTAAGCTATCATGTACCATTTATGTGGAACATGGACTATATTGTACCATCTACCAATTTTACTTTCTTCAATAATCTTACGAAATTGAGTCTATCTCCTGTTTCAATTGATTGATTTCTCACTCGAATTATTTTCAAGCAGGGTGGACAAAAGACACGTAACACACTATATATGTATATTATTGTATAGCCATTTCCATGGTTTCAATATTAACACATGATAGCAACTCGCACAAATCCTTACAATTTAAAATTTTATTGTTAGACAGTAACACATGTAATTAAATCTCGTTAGGTTTTTTTTTTTTTTATGGTAACTTTTTCGCTAATATTATACTTAACCCTGACTTGATATGAGACTTTTATTTATTAATATTTTATAATTATCGTTGCTTCAAGCATGTGCTCTTCTGCATTTTCTCCTACCTACTCATATCATACGGGCATTTTCTTTAGTTCGTGATGACTAGAATAATGAGCCTGTGATGAGATCTTTGATATTAAAGATGTGGCTGTCATTTATTTGGGGCCCCCCCCGCATGATTTGGTCGGCCCCCTTCCTTTGATTCCATGCCCGTGAATCTATTTTGGCTCATTCATCCTTTACAATCCTATGGGCATAGAGGCAGAGATTTTTTTTTTTAATATATTGACCGATATCTAAATTTGTATTTATAATTAATTCGCTTTAAGCATTGTTAAGTAGAAAAAACTCTTTCAATATAGTTTATTTTTATTTTTAAATTTTAAATTTAAGATTTTATTAAAAAATTTAACACCACTATTCATTAAGTCGACTATCTTTTGATGCATAAAGGAAGATACGAATCAACAAATAGTTGACTTAATGAAAAAATACTAGAACCCTTCAACCATAATCTTGGGCTCGAATCATGAGAATAGAAAAAAATTACGATAGGAGGGTTCTCCTAATTTGGCCCCGATCGTATCTTAAATCGGATTATTCAATTATGATTTCAGATGCCAGTAATAAAGCAGATAAGAATGGATGGATTCAACTCTCCCCAAAAAAAGAATTTGTTTACTATAAATTTAAAAAAATAATAAAAAAAAGACTTATCCAATGCATAAAATGTTTCTCAACTTAGTGTAGGGGTAGAAGAAGGGTAAACTTTATAGTAACGGTAAAGTTACTCTTTTAACGATTTTGAAACTATAAATTCAAGATATAAAAATAATATCTTTTAAAAAATATAAGGAAAAAAACAGTATTCATATATGCACAAAATATTTTTATTTATGAGTTTGGATTTTTAGGGTCATTAGTTGTTTCAAGAAAAAAATTTAAAATGCCATCAAAAGTTACGAGGTGGGATGCCGTTTACCTCGTTGGGCATTCTACATGATATAAAATAATAAAAAGATACTTTTAATTTTTTGAGTTATTTACTATTTTATAAAATTTTATTATTCATTTTTTTTTTTTGAAATTGGAGTTATCGTGACGTATATCACAAATTGCTATATATAAATATATATTATTTAACATTTTATAATTTGACTTTAAAAATATTCTTCGGAGATCTTCAAAAATAAAACACCTAAATTTGTCACGAGATTTCTGTTTACGAAGGCATATATGATAATGGCAAAACATAATTTAGTTTGTCCACATTATCGTATTTGCCTAGTTTGAAAAATGTCCAAGAGAATAAAACAGATTGTTAACTAAGGAGCAAATCCCTCTCTCTCTCTCTCTCTCTCTCTCTCTCTCTCTCTCTCTCTGGTTTATGAATAAAAATTCTTAAGTCTTTGGAACTATCAAATTTTTTACCATTACCGAAGGTATTGATATTTATAAAGATCAAGGAGCTGTAGCTAACTCGTACCGTCTCTCTTCCCAATTTCGAGCCTTATATCAAAAAAAAAAATTATAAAATAAAGGTCATTAGATAGGATGAAATTTTACTATAAAAAATTTTAATTTTTTTTTTAAATTATCAGAATTTATCTTGATTACTATGCAAGTCTATTATTTTTTGAAACATTATAATATGGCGGAAAACGAGGCAGGCTACTTTATTATTATTATTATTATTGGTTATAAAGGGATTGTGAAATTACATACGCCCATACAGATTTAAACTCGACGTCTCAAAATAGACATCAGAGTAAAAATTCCTAATCATTAGGCTGTCTTATCGGACCCTTTATTGTTATAACATAATGGTGCTGTACGTGAGAAATGAAGAGGTTGTCAATGGTTGGTCGTACAATTTATAAACCGATCCACCTTCACCAAAATATGCACGACCCGACCCTCATGGGAAAAGACCAATATATAGAAGTAAATACCTTGTAGCTGCCAATCTCCTACCCTACTTTCAAGTCTTTAAAAGAAAATGGTAGCCTAGCCATACTGTTTGGATTAGCTTCAAATATCATATTTTGGCAAAGTAATTACTTGTATTTCATGTAATACGGAAAGATCAGTAGCTTATTCAAAAAGGTAATAATTAAAAAATCCAAAGACAAACAGAGGAACGCTGTGTTTGGCACCAAATAATGTATTAAATCATTTGTGTTTCTTATGTATGCTTGGAATTTGTGGTGTTCACAAGAAGAAGAAGAAGAAGAAGAAGAAGAGAAACATGCTTTCCAAAGATTTTCTTAATACAAATTCATTTGGCATCTTAGTCATATTAGAGCTGTTGAATTTTGTTTCATGAAAACATATGTTTGGAAATCTCTGAGACATTACAACGCAAACCAAAATAGAGAAATTAATTAGTAGAGAATGAGAAAATACAAATAAGGGGCACGGTAGACTACAATTGAATTCTCAATAATGTGCCCATTTTTCCGAAAACCCAAATAATAAGGAGCCAAACCAAATACAAACCACATAATAACCCAAACCCTAAAACCCTAAATGTCAAATTAAAGGATCCAGCTGAACTAACAAACTAATCCAGAGAACCTCATTACTTAAACAAGGAGGGGGGGAGAGAGAGATCAACACAACAAAAAACCCTAGAATCTAGAGAGGAGGACATACAAAACCAGGAGGAGTCTTCCCACAAGTAATAAGTACTTGAAGAGCCCGTGGAATAAATATGTTAAGATTCAGCAACTTGAGCCTTATAGAAGTGCAAAGACAAACCGCTGCTTCAAGCTCAAGCAACCCTTGAAGCACAGGACAGCATGCATTCTCCACTGGATTTCCCAACCCTACATGCACTAACCCTCCAAGCACATCAAGACATAGCCCTAGCTTTAGTGCATTGATCGGACATGTTGGTGCAGCTGTGGGTGGTGGGTTCAGTCCCGGAACACTTCCACCACTTCCGCCGCCGCCACCACCTCCACCTCCTCCGCCGCCGCCACTGCCACTTCTAGGGCTGCCAGGATAAGGCGTGTAAGGGGAGGAAGGCGGCGGGGTGGTCACCGGAGGGTTTGTGACAGGTGGGGTGATAACAGGTGGCGATATGATGATTGGTGGGACAATCACAGGTGGGACTGGCACAGCGGGTGGATTATTGACAGGTGGCGATATGACTGGACGACCTCCTCCTCCTCCGTGGCCTGGACGACCGGGATGTTTTGGCGGGAAAGGTTCCGGATTGTGTCTTGGAGGGTCAGGGCGACGAGAAGGCGGTGCTGGTGGTGGGTGTGGCTGTGAGCAATAACCACATGCATAGATAGGTGGCAAGCAGTGAACGCGAATATCAAGCATATGAAAAATAAGGCTGTTACTTTCGGAGAACCCATTTTAGGGTTCAATTCAAACACACACTTTCTTCTACTTAAGTTTTAGGTAGGATTTTATCTCGCAATTTATAGTTGAACTTGAGTAACAACCCGTGACAATTTTCATACAAAAAATAAATTTTAAGAAAAAAATTGGATACCAAGTTGAGAGAGAGAGAGAGAGAGAGAGAGAATACATGAAGAGATTCTAGCTTTAAAATTTAGGGAAACTAAATTAGAGAGTTTGAAATTTAGCAGTGGGAGTGCATTTGCAAACTTCAATGGCCAATCCGTGACTTTGGTTGCTTCCATCTAAATCCATGAGACGGGTAGTTTTTATTTTTATTATTTTTATTATTTTTTTCCCCTCTGTGTGGCATGGGGTGGCAATCCAGCTTTTTGAGCTAGGCCGAAGCCCAAGTTTGACCCGATTAAATTTTGATGGGTCCGATCCCAAGCTCAACTCGGGGAAGCTCAAAAAATCGAGACTCGAGCTCTGAAAAATTAGAAGAGTCTCACGACCATTTCGGGTCAGACTCGGCCGGAAGCATAATATATTTTTTTTTATTGTTTGATTACATAATTTCATTTTTCATATTTTTAACTATTTTTATAGTGTAATAAATACAAAATAAATAAAAAATAAATAAATCATTCAAAATAAAATACAAAACAGATATTACCATATTAAATTAAAAAATACAATCTATTATGAAAATTAACAATAATATTATTATAAAAATTAAAAAATTACATTAAGAATATATTAAAATTATTAAAATCACCATCTAAATACTATAATATTTGATTTTTAATTTAAAAAATAAAAAATAAACTAGTTGAGTTTATGACCGAGCCTACTTGTGTTCAAACTCAACCCATAATTAAAACGAACATAAAAAAAGGGAGCTGAGCTCGGTCCTTTAAAACGGGCCGAGCTCAGGCTGGCCAATTCAATTGCCAATCCTTTTCTAAACCAAGTGAAAAGTGTGGTGAAAATTGATCAGATTTACTGCTTTAAGGACAATGACGAAAAAGTTTCTATTTTATGCTTTTCTGAGGGTGATTTAATCACTAAAATTCTATCGAAATTTTTGTTGTCTTCAAAACATATAATCACATAATTTAAAGGTTTTGGATTTTTGCATAAAGAAAATAGATGTCGGACAGTTGTGCCCCTAAAGGAGTCGACCTGCTTTAACCAAATTTAGTTGAATCTAATATAATTTGAGTAATTTATAACCTAAAAATAATATAATATCCTAAATACCTGTTAAATATTGTATAGAATAAATTAATATACACAGAACAAAATTTTAATTGGTTAATTAAGAATAAAAGTTCACTTGATCCAGAAAAGAAAAGAGTTAAAGGGTCATTGGTGTGACTCTTGAACCCTGAGTTGGACCCTGATCCCTCTCATCATAGAAATTGAGTTTGTGAGTTTTAAAATAAACATTAGAAAGAGATGAGAAGATTCAAGATGTTAATCAAATAGTTTAACAGATATTTTCATCTGAAAGTTGATGGAATTCTTACCAGCAGTTCAAACATTATTGCTTAAATTACGAAATTATTTTTAATTGATTTATAGATCAAACTTAAATTCAGATTAAAATCTAACAAATTCCATCAAAATGCAAATGAATCACTTTGTAATTGTTTGTAAATTTTTAGCATATTATTTCCTTGATTAAAATTCTAAATCTATTTGCTCACAAGGCAATCATCTTAGGTGGTCCGTGGAGTATGGTCATTGATTTCAGAACTAGTTGGGCATTTTTTGTTTTATTTTACACAGAAATTTAAATCCAAGATCACAGGTTGACCTACCATCTATATATACACACACATACATGCGCATTTCCATAATTTAATATATTCTCTTTCCAATAATTTGCGTCCTAGAAAATGATATGAGAGTATTTTAGTGAAATTTCCAGTCTCGCATGATATTGAGGGTTTTAGTGCTTTGCTTTTTGGATCTAGCATGGTTTTGAGCTAAGATCTCAGGACAGCGAGGCATGAGGGGTCTGGCTTGAGTGTTTTGTCTTTTGCATGCAATCTTAAGCTTCGGGATTCTCCGTTTGGCGGATAAGAAAGAGAAAATGGGAATACTCTGTCATGAGGGTTACTCTGCTACCTACCATCTATGTTTTCTACTGCACTGTTTTACCAAGGACAGCACGTGAACTCTGTTTTATCTCCTTCAAATTTTATTTTATTTTATTTTATTTTTAACTCGAGTCATTTTTAATGAATAGTTTGGATTCTTTTTTCTTTTTTGACTTTTTTTTTCTTTCACATTAAAAATAATTTTTTTATTGAACTATATGAAATCACTTCCCCTTTCTCATGCCCAATAAGTCTTCTCCAATATCTCAACTGGGCAAAATAATAATTTTGGGTTCAAAGCTTTTTTTTTTTTTAATTAAGGGTTTGACCATACGCGTACTACTAATAAGATTTAACTCGATAATTAAGACCAACTCCATAAGTACTCCTTTCGCATTCCCTCAGCCACACCTACAGGCACTGTCCAACTCTAAAGCCCCTTTTCTCCTTCATTTGGCGTTTTGCAAAGATCACACTTTTGGAATGAGGTAGGTTTGTGTATATTCCAGCATAAGTAATGTAAGACATTTGACCATATTAACACATTATATGCCTTCGGACGCTATTTCACTTAGCATAAAAATAGGAAAAACGTGGTACTGTTGTTAGATAACAAGACCAACCAGACTAACCCTGATAAAGAGCATTATTCTTATACATTAAGTGTATCTTTAAAAGGGCAAGTCTCTTTCTCCTTGAAGCATAGTCAAGATTTTGGGCGCACATTTTAGGGTGCAAAGTTCAAACTATAGGTCCCAAACGTTTACCAGCTTGTTGTGGGTTTTGTGTACTCTTGTTTTGCAGCCTAAATAGGTTGTATTTGTATATAGTGGTGACCACAGATTCATCAAAATTTGGACAAAAGGGGTTTCGAAAGGGACACTCGTTGGGGCCCTGGCTAAGGCAAAGAGGGCTATAATATGATTCTGCGGCTGAGGGAGTCCACATTGGTTTTTTCAGTACCTAGCTGGTGAAGAGGATATGGGATATCACATCATTTGCATGCATATGCATATGCTTGGGCCTTTTTTGTATACGCAAAGTCAGAAAATTAGTCTAGGAAAATGAGACCTCGAAATCCATAAGAAACAGACTAGTGATCATAACTACCTCTCTAATCGGTGATCCCGATTCGAATCACGATGTAACCCAAAAAAAAAAAAAAAAAAAGCGACCTCCAAATCATATTCACTTCTTGTACTTGTTTCTGGCCATACTTTGAAAGCGAAATTAATTTGCACCACAAAACAGGAAATCATCATGAAATCTGAAAGAGAGAACTGCCATGAGGATTATCAGCTAGTGCGCCAGTGTTTGTTTCGTAGGTCGTCTGGGCTGTGAGTTGGCCTCTCTTTGCGTTGTTGCTTCTTTCTTACCCCCCCCCCCCAAAAAAAAGAGAGAGAACTGCCATGCATTAAAAATGATCTTCATCCTTCACGAATAAAATGGGGGGCAAATTTTCCTTTCTCGCACAAAGATGTAGTCCCATCCGAGCAAATCATGTCTAAGAAAATTAAGACCATTTTGATTACAATGTTAATTTTGTTAATCATGTTCCGATGAAAAATAAAGTTTATATGAGAGTGATGAAAACAGATTTTCCCACAACATAAAGGCTAAGCATGTGCAGTGTGCTTTTCTCTGCTAATTTCATGCACCCTATAAAAATTTTGAATGATCAAGAAAATCATGAGGCCATTCACTCACCATTGGCTGACAATCGAGCTGTACTGATCTAAAATGTTAGCTGGAAATTTCCTCCGCATGATTGGGTCAAACAAAAATTAAATGTAGATGGTTGTGCTCGTGGCAACCCAGGCACAACACGACCTAGAGTGGTCATACGAGATGAGGAATGCCGGAAATGGAACACTGGATTTTGGGTTATGCCCTTATAGAGGAGTGTTGAATAATGTGGTTGGTGAGCTTTCAGTAAGCTTTTGCAAATCAGATTTTATTTTAGTACCGAATATTATATTATATTATATTATATTATATTATATTATATTAAAAATTGATAATAATTTAAGCCATGAAGGTGAAATTATAAAGAGTGACTGAAATTGCTGGTTTTTGCCCACACATTGTGAAAGGTTTTTCCTGCTCAATTGTAATGAATGCATACTCTTGAAATTATCGAATACTTACTTTTGAAATTTTAATTAAAACCTCAAACTCAGTAGTTAATTTAGCTGATTGGAAATTTGTTTCTCCTCCACCAAGATTTGTCAATCATGTTTGTTATGGGGGCACTATAGTTTTACCAATAAATACCCAAGAACTGCGTATACAAAATTGTTCTTTTAGAATCAATAATATCTGATGTAAAGCACCTTCGGGAACTAATTAATTTTTGGTTTATAAATCTAACCAAGTTTTATATCCTAAATCTTTTTTCTTTTTTTTTTTTTTTGGTGGGGGGGGGGATGCAGTCTACTTTGCATGAGTCCATTAAGGCTTAAATTATATAGCAGCATGTCTAGTCTCACGATTTTCTGCTAAGTTTTCTTAGATCCGTCTTTACTTATTTTGGATCATGTTCTTCTCATCTCATGTAGTTACTATCATCTAGCTAGGATTTGCTTCCCCTACAGGTCAACAACATCTAGATCTCTCCGGATGAAACGACTGTGAAAATATGGTTTAAAACCATGAGAGAAAGAGCGATAAAGGACAGTCAGTTAGCTCAGTGGGTAAGTATGGTTCGAAATTTGAAAATAGAAAAATACTTTCCTTAAATTGGACCCGATAACCCTCCAACTGAATTAATCGGAGCATGCCGGATACCAATTGGTTATTAAAAAAAGGTAGAGAGAAAGAGAGGAAGGGGGGAGCTAATAGATGTATCTTTCATCTCACCCTCTCTAATCCGAAACCATTAGGCTCTTGCTACCTTAAAACTAGCAGTAAAACGCAAACATATGTTTTAATTTAAGGAATGCTATTAATTTTTTATTAGAAAGCCTAAAGTTAATGTAGGGTAAACATTGGCAATTTTAGTTTCCATCGACTGAGAGAGATTATCAGAACACGTGCACTTAAATGGATCCCATGTTTAACTGAAAATAATGGCAAAAAATACTTACTAATAAAATTCCTTCCAGTAAATAGGAATGGCATAGATAGCTTAAAATATAGATTACACTTGGTACACACTGATACATCACATTTCTAGACAAATCCCAACAAAGTATTTAAAAGACCAAACACACCAACCAGGAAGAAAAAGAGAGTAGAATTATAAAGGACACGTAGTGGATAGTAGAGGAATTTGAGAAGAATGAGAAAAGGAAGTAAAGGATCTATGCACATTGAAAACCAGTTGGGACCTTCTTGCCACAGTAGTTGAGCAACAAGCTAAGAGAGACAGGAATGTTGAGATTGATTCCCAAGAGATTGGCTTTGATGGCAGTGCAAAGGCAGACGGCGGCTTCGAGATCGGCAAGACCCTCAAGGAGGCTGCAGCAAGGTGTCTTAGGTGGGTTGCCTACAATAAGGTGGATTAGATCATTCAACAAGTCAGCACACACACCCAACTTGAGTGTGTCTCTGGGGCATGTGCCTTGAGAAGATGGGGGTGGTGGGGGGTATTTCTTGTGGTGGTGGTGCTTGTGGCTTTTTGGTGGTGGTGGGCATGGCACATAGTTTGAGCTCACTAAAGTGAAGAAAAGGAGGTTGAGAGTTACGAGGAGAGCTGTGGTTGCCATTGCCCTTGATGCCATTTGCAAGGTTTGAGGTAGGCAGAAACCTTAAAGGTGTGTTATTCTGTCCTTCTAATGGAAAATAATGAAGTGGGGCTATTTAAAGGAGAGGGAATGTGAGAGTTGTATAGAAGAGTTTGTGTTTGTGAGAGAGAGAGCCATGTGGACAGATTGGATTGGAACCCCTAAATGCTGGCTGGTGCAACTTGAAGGATAAGTTTTCAGGATTAATTATGGAGTTTGGAGGTTTCTGGACTTGCTAGTTGTCTCCCCCCCACCCCAAAAAAAAATCAAAATCAAAACATAAAAATATAATAATTTTAATTAGATATTTTGGAATAATTTGATTATTTAGTATACTACAAAGGGAATTTTCTTGATCCTTGTAGGGATTAATATCCATGGTATTTGTGACGATTGGATCAATATAAATAAAATGAATAACTACGACTGAATAACAATATCAAAAATATCAATAGCCATGAAAATTATAAAAATCTCCAACTATGAATGATGCGAGACTTGGTTAAAAACTTATCAAACTCTTTAACTCTTATTTAGAATTTCACAAGTAAGATACTCTACGGGGGCCATATTGAATTCTCTCTGACCCTTTCTTCTGTCCTCGACAACTGAGTTTTTCTTATTATTTTATTTATAATATTTCTCAATTAAAATAAAAATTTTACATGGAAATGCAAGACTTTTTGGAAAAGTTTTAATAAAAAAAAAATCAGGTGTACTGAAAAATAAAGGGAGAGAAGACAGACTGCAGTAGTTACCCAAAACCCTCCTAGAATAATTTCGTTCTTTTTTTTTTTGGTTACTTAGAATAATTTCGTTGTTGGCACATATCTTCGTCGCATGTAAGAGAATTATGTTGTAAACTTTGAATTTGAGAAACATTATTTCAGTGACATTATTTTAAAAAGCTCAATTTTTTTATTAACTTGCATCTACTTTTTTCTAATTATTTTATTTTATTTTTTAATCAAAGTGAATGATTTCTGATAGAAAATACAAAATTTTATAAGTAAAAATATGATTTTTGTTAAAAGAGATTAAAATTATAATTATATTTGTAATTTTATTTTTTGAAAAATATAACTCCATATTCAGTTATATCAAAATTTAATTTTCTAACGTACGCCTACTAAATTTCTCAATCGCCCTTTGGTCATGATAACAAATCTTTGAATATTCCTATGTTTTCAACACCAATTTGGTTTAAAATCAGAATAATAGGTTATAACTTATTATATCATATAACAAGTTATAATGATATCAACATTATTATCTCATGATAATTAACTCACCTGTTCACATAAAAACTTAATACATTTAGTAGTAATAATAATGATATCGACACAAATTAACTTATTATATCATATAATAAGATATAATTATATCAACCTAAAAATAAAAAAAATTATATTGAGAGGATAGCTCCCAAAGTAGGCCACTATAAATTCTGAATCCAAATATCGATAATATAAAAAAATAAATTAAATGAAAATAGAGGGCCCGCAAAGGACAGACTCCACGTTCACGATCGAGGACTAAACCTGAGATCACCTTAAGATGATAAATACAAGGCCCATCATTCTCAGTTAGGGTTTCATTTGTTTCGGTACTCATCTTCCCGCCATGGATCGAATGTGAAAATGATGATAGAAGATAGAGAAGACACCGGGTCAATTCCGGGGATGGGCCCAGGCCAAGGCATTCCCGGTCCAGATCGGGTCGGTTTCAAAAAAATTGCTTGGAACGGACCCGTTTTAAGAAAAATAAGAACCGGATTGGCTCAATTATTGTAGCATGTTGGGCTGGTTTTGGGTTACTATTCACACAGTCTGGACGCGAGCCGACTAAGCCAGTTTTTGAGCTAAAACCGACCCGATTACATCTCTAATAGAAAACAAAGCAACAACAAAGAAAACATTTATTTTCTTGAGAAAATGCCCTATGGACACATACTTTGATCTCTTCCCGTTTGCTATTTTGTAAAATTCCAAAAGGAAAAATTGTCATAAAATATTTATATACAACTTTTTATAATTTGACAAAATTAAAGAAAAAAATTTATGCTATTTAATTTATGCAAAAATGCATAAAATCATGAAACCAGACAAGAAAATTTTTAAATAATAAAATATTCAGAGCTATTGTCGAGGGGCTTGCTGGATGTGTATGGTGTATTGTCTAAGATGGAGATAACTCGAAGTGGTGTAGTGTGCACTCTAATATAGCAGCAAAGCACATGGGGCATCGTTTTCTTGATATTCAGATATAATAGATTTCCTTCTCTTTTATTTTTTAATTTCTATTTTTTTGTTTAAGAAAATGAAAATAAATAAATAAAAAGTAGGAAACAAGCCTAGCCCGGCTCAAATCAGAGGCAGATAAGAGTGTCATTTTTTTTTTTACCATACCAACCGATATCCGAAATTGTATCCTGACTAATCTATCGTTTGTTAGACCCATTTAGGAGATAATTCCTCTAATATAATTTTTTTCTATTTTTAAATTTCAAATTCAAGTACATTCACACTGCTCCTGTGTAACCGGATGAGCACTTTCGGGCGAGCCTTCAAACGCTTGAGACACCCACTCTTAATAGGAGGAGGGTTGGGACGAAGTGTACTTGATTTCTAATTAACTATCCATCCTATTTTGAGCAATTGAGGTTGTGCTAACAAAGTCCAATCACATTATTTTTTTGGCTTATGATCTTCTCTATATTCAAATCAGGTTTGCAGACAACAAAAACATGTGATTATATTTTGTTTGATTTACATAATTATCATTTTGTTAGAGCATCTGTCCTCTCTCTCTCTCTCTCTCTCTCCAATTTGACTTTTTAATCCATCACTGGTATTTTTCAATTGGCACTAGGTGTTGAATAGACTGTCCGTATGAAGTGCAAACACAGCGAATCAAAACATGTCAAAGGTGTCCGAATTAATTGATTTCTTATCTTAAACGAGATGTGCTATAGTCTTGTTTTATACATAAATTTAAAAGATATGTTAAAACTTAGTTGAACAAATCCAGTTAAACTCTAAGTCAGTTGTACAAGTTCCTATAATTTCATCATTAATGATTGTAAAAAAAGGGAAAGCAAACTCCCCTTCTTGTATTCGAGTCCCATAACAAGTTTTTTAAACATAAATATTCTTAAAAATTAGTGCCTTAATTTTCGGAAATAAAATATTTAAAGAAATATAATTGACATTAAAATAACAGAGGAGAAGAATTCACATTATAGACCCTTGTGCTATTTTCTAATATTTTTCTCTCAAATTCAACTTGCACAAAAAATGAACCAATCAACTCATGCTCAGCCTCAGCCATAAACATTAGCATTATGTCCCACACGGCAAAACCAAAATCCTGAAAAGATTACGACAAACAAGAAGCAACTAGCACAAATCACATGTCGACCAGGGCATCCATCCAAGAGTGTCATCTTCATAAGCTCTACTCTACAAAATAAATGTCGACCAGATTTCTCTGGTACACATTTAATCTGACTCTGTAGACTAGACTACCCTTGAATTGACCCATCAACTAGCAAACCCAGAAATTGAAGCATCAGCTTTCCCACTTCTGTCTCCGGCTTTACGGTTTCTAGCACACAGAAAGAAAGGGAAGGAGCTTGGCAAGTGGTACTTAAAAATTATGACTACAACCACCCCACCCCCCCCCCCCCAAAAAAAAAAAAGGGTTCATGTCCTGCGTCTACTGACCATAAGGCTGTCATAGATATAATTCTGACTATGCACGAACCCTCGTGACCTTCCCATTTCGGCTTGCTTTCAACGGAAGGGTCACATTTCCACTAGCATCTTCTCATTTTGGTTAGGATGGACAAAAATAATGGGGCCTCCTAGCCAATTAACCAAAGCAACTCATTGCCCTCCAAAATAGGCAATAGGGCTAAGGGGCCCACAAATGCAAGATTCCATGCACATTTCTTGCCCGCAAATCATATGTCAAAACTGCCAAACCCTAAAACCACCATTCCTTAGCTCCCTGTTTGAGACTCTCTCATAAGTAGGCTCTATGGTGATCTACCTGGCGCAAGAATTTGACTGGTCAAAAGCTCATTCAAGCAGAGATTGTAATGTTTAGAGCCAAACTCGATTTCCAAGCTTGAGCCTCTTCTATTATTAAGCATAAATCACGCAAATCCTCTAATGCAACACCACAAAGTTCATTCAAACCTGTTCATATGGTTTAACAGGTCGAGTTTGAGCAACTACTACTCGGTTAGACAATCCCTACTCAAAATCCCCTTTTTTTCCCAATCAACCGGATAGAATCATTGTATTAATCCTTGACACGTAGAACAAAAAGAGCAGAAGAAACAATGTCAAAGTGATGAATTATTTTCCCTTAGTAACATATGCAGCAGAATTAAAAGCTTGACAGGGAAGAAAACAGTGTAAGGACCACCAAGAAGTGGCTTAAAAAGCACCATAATTGGTTGTTTCGAAGTGTTCATTTGAGCAACAAATAACTTTTTCTATTATTTCAGGTGCTATCAAAGACTTAAACAATAACAAATAAACAGAACACAAGGGAAAGAACAAGAACACAAGGGAAGGAACGATCTTTATGGGATCGGCTCCAGCTGCACCTATGGCCCTCCTCCAAGCTCCACTCGTAGATTGTCATATGGGTAGACTTTAGGCGTCTGGGCAAAAGAAAGGAAAGTATTATATATCAGCGAGAAAGCATGAAAAGCATCTCAATTACAGGATAATTTCCCTAATTTTCGCTCCGTCAAGTTCATACATAAGCTAACAAGTATTAAACCATCCAAATTATAAGATACTGTGTTATGATACCAGGAAAATGTCATACAAGCCAATTCAAGATGAAGAAAATATTACAACAAAATCACAAGCATAAATTACCTCTATAGTTTTAAGCTCTTCCCCCCCCCCCCACAGGGAAGTATTTCGAAGTAATTTAACAGTTTTGAAATGGCAGTTGCAGGTGCCAGAAAAGGTAAAGAATTGCATAAAATCAGATTGCCTCTCTTGCATAAGGTTACTTTATGCATATGGGTTAGATGCGGCGTGGGTAGATTGAGATAGATTACTTCTAGAGCTCAATATTTCTTAATGCCTAGATGTCTTGTGGGAGATAAACAAGGAAATTGTGTTTTCTTATTGCCCAACTCAAGTTTGCAAGTATTAGCAATATTATTCAGTCAAATAATAGAAGTTCTTTGGTAATTATTCTTGTTTAGTTTCACTTTTCCTCAGGGCCCAACCTTTTGAGCCGATTAATTCCTTTGGACCCATATAAATACTCAGCTTAGGGAGATACAATGCAAAATCACCACCAAATAATCAGGATCATAAGCTTTCTAATCAACTCTATCACCAAAATAATAATAATAATAATAATAAGAAAATACTGTTTGACAAATCCCCAAGAAACCTGCATCCAAACAGAAAAAATAATATATAAATACACAAAAGCATGCAGAAATTTAACATGGTTCAGCCCAAGGCCTATTGTGGAGGTAGAGATGAAGCTTCTCTAGAAGGAAACGGGAGATACAGAACAATCTCAAACTGGTCTCACGCTGAAATCCCAAATACACCCCGAGAACGTTCAAGTTCTCATATGATGCAACTCTCCTTCTCTCTTTATTTAAGAAGGCCCCCAATGTTCTTCTCTCTACAAAAGTCGGCCTTTCTAGGTAAATGACCAAGTGGGCTGGTCCAAGATAGACAACAAGGCTTGGACCCATCTAACAAATGCAAGGCTATAATAAACATATCATAATTAGCATTGGGAGTCAAACACTAAAGAGGCTATCAAAAGGGAGTTACCCAAGTTCAAATACCTGTAAAGACAAAATCTACAAGATCAATTTTTTTTTTTTATTATAGAAAAAAATCTACAAGATCAATTCAGAAATTCATACAAGTCCACATAATGATTTATGCACTAAGATAAACTATTTTCCTGGGAGGAAAAAATGTAACTTCATGAGGTTGCCTTCCCCTCAAATACTCACATATATCTCTCCCCCATATAAGCCAAATTTAACAAAGACTGGAATCAAAAAATAAAAATAAAAAAATTCTGTGTTACAACTTACAAACTCTCTAGAAACTTCCACAAAATCTAGCAATGTTACTACACCTCTAACATCATACCCGTGAAAAGCTGAAGGTTGGGATTCACTCTAACCATTTTGAATACATTATTTCAAAAACAACCCAAGCCATTGGGTATTTTCCTACAGCCATGGATGTTGCCATCATTTTCTTAAATTCCCTGCCAAAACCTTTAGATTTTTTTCCCCCCTTCAGTCAGGAATTGTCTCATTTCGAAAGCCACTTGACTTGCAGCTTATAATGTCCATAAAGGTAGCTTAACTCCCCGTGCACGAATTTCAGGAATCAATCCTATTCAGCAGCGGCAACTTGACCAAATTGTTAATGTTTGATAAATTGGTCAAATCTAGATCAAGGATTGCTGTTGCACTAGATCCCCCCTCCTCCCAAAAAAGGGCAAAAAAATCATTCTACCATATTAAATCTAGTTATTCAATTTGATAACCAAAGCACAATTCTATCACCTTTCCCAGAAGCCCATAAATCATAATCTAGGTTATTTGAGAGATCACTCTACATTTTATGACACTAAGATCATAGATGAAGAAATTTGTTAGCTTGGTCTCAAGCCTCTTGATATAATACCATACTTTCACTCTCCAAAGGCAAGTGCTTCTCCATTAGAGGGACTGGCAAAGACCAATAGAAAGCAATCATCAACGTGTTGGTATCTTTAATTAGAGTTTCTCATAGAAATATCCAATTTTTAGAAATCTAATACTTCTATAGAGTTGTGAGAAACCAATAAGGTTTTCTTTGTGGATACAAACTTGAGGCCTAAGCACTAATTGAGGAAAGTGGTATCAAGTTGATTGAGGAAAGTGGTATCAAGTTGATTGTACTTCCCTATATTTTGACCTTCTACTTTCCACACCAACATGTAGCTTGAACAGACTTATTTGGTGTTCATTCCATATAAGTCAAAGTAATGTTAAAGAGGGTCCATAACAGAGTTTTGCACCAATAAATCCAAAGACTTTGCATGCAGGTTAACATAAGTCATGGCAAAAAATGGTCTGGTCTATAACAGAGTTTGTGATCAATTGATCCAAAGACTCAAGCATGTAGATTAAAGTTAGCCATGTCAAAGATGTTCTGGAGCATATATCCCAAATTCTATATGCAGCGAACAAACTCCATCAAAGGGACTCCAATTCTATAAGTATTGTCAAGCCATGATCCTACTTCAAATTGCTTCCAAAGGAAACAATAAAAAAGCAGAGAGGATAAGAGGAAGACTTCCTCATAGCCTTCCACCAAAGTGAGCCGCCCTTCCTCATCGCACAGTAGCTCCAAACCACCGCATGCCTTACAAACTTCACATTATACTGTTTATTCCCACCTTAAAGCGAGCTAATTAATACCCTTTATCTCAAGCAATATCAGAAAGTTTAAAAAATTTTAAACTATTCCCTGCGGCAATACAAACATTGTGCTAACATCAAGAACATTGTTTGCATCACCAAAAGAGGGGAAGAAATAAAAAGATTGAGTACATCATCAAAAATCAATATATATATATATATAACACTCAATGACAACCAAAAGTGAAGATCTTTAAAACAAGAATCAAGAAAAAAGTAAAACAACTCCCTTGTCCCCTACTAACACCCTCCTATTCCTCTTCCTCCAAGCTAACCAAATAACATAAAGAGATCAAAACTAGCAATATCTCTTAGCTGTACAACCTCTTATCCACTCCGAGCCCATAATTTTTGTACACAGACTAGATTCGACCCAAGTGATATGAGCAAAGGCATAGATCTCCCATTCTATTCTCATCCAAGAACAAGCAAAAGAAGTTGATTTGCAAAGTTGGCCTCCTACATACAAAGAGGCTTAAATTAACCAAAATAAGCCCCTCGTTTGCAAATTATCTTGTTAGAACTCTTCTTTATGCCACCCAAGAAAAGAACAAAAACAGAAAGACCAAAAGGTCAAACAAGAAAAAGAAACAAATTCAAAAGAAAAGGGGAATCTCAAAGGAATCACTAACAAAACATCAAAAAACATATGTTCCACAACACTTGGCCCTTCTCCTTACCATCCCAATGGACTTTTGTTCTGTGAAACACCTAAAAGAAGAGGAAAAACCCTCCAATCCCAATACAAATTGCTTGTTTCCATATCGTTTGAAATAAGTAGCGACTCACCATACCCTGCTTATTAAGAAAATTGCTGCCTCAAGGGGCCCAAGCTACTCAAGAGTCCAACTAAAAACACAAATAGGTCAATTCAACTCTACTCCTATCCAAAAGGCTTCCTGATAGCCCCCCACACTCCGAATCCAAAGGCTCCCTACATTGCTCTGACATCCAACCATTATGCATAACCCCAAACTTAAGAACAATGACCTTTCTCCAAATGGAATTCTTATGCCCCATAAATCTCAGGAGCTCTTAGGAGAAAAGCTATGTTAAAATTGACTAAGGACCTAAAACCCAATGCCCCTCCCTTGAGAAGCTACTCACACTTCCAACAAGACCAAGTTAAACATTTCATTCACCTCTGATACTCCACCCCAAAAGAAATCTGCTTTGAATATCCTCCATCTATATGCCATGAAGCATGAAATATGGAACAATGACATGAAATGTTCTGGAAAATTAGACAAGGTACCTTTGGCAGGGTTAACCTTCCTTTCTAGAAAATTAAACTCTTCTCTTAACATGATAAGTTTCTTCTCAAACCATTCCACTGCACCATCCTTACTATTATTCTTCTATTTGGTGTAACCCAAAGTACATGGAAGGTATTTGACCTGATCTACCACCCAAGATAGCAACTATAGAAGTTCTATTTTCTCTGTACCATAGTGGTAGTCACTCACTTTAGCTAATCATTATCCTAAGGCCTGTCACATGTTCAAAACATCTGAAAATGCATGTTGGTGTAAGAATTTCCTCGTTATCCACCTCAAAGAAAAATATCACACACTAAAGCATATGCTTGATGCACATCCTTGTCCCCAACTAGAAAGCTCTAAATCCAACCCAAGTCTGCATTGCAGCAAACATATTGCTCAAACTTCCATCATCAGAATAGAAAGGAAAGGGAACAAAAGGCCCCCTTCCTTGTCCAACCCCACATTTAGCAGCCAGCCATTCTTCAAAAAAGTACTCCCTCTCCGCACCTCTCTATCAAACCTTTATTTGACTCTCTTTCTATGAATGCAAATGCAATCTCAAATCAGTAATTATTATCTAAAAGAATGAAGAAACTAAAAGAATAATGATCAAAATCCATGTTCCCCAAAAAGCTACCAAAACATGAGCAACTAAGCAAATTAGGATTTGAGCACAAATAGAAAAGAATCAAAGCGTATGATATGATAGTAGAAAACAAAAGAAACTAGAATTTCAACATACAAATGGCACTTTAGAAGCCTTAACGTTCCACACAGCAAGCAATCCAAGCCCCGCAAAGAAGCTCAATCCACCACATAGCCAAGCCAATGCTTCATACTACACACAAAAACCTAATCAAATCAATAAAACCCTGATCAGAAAAAAACATTCTGGAACAACAAAATTTTGCAATACCTTTCCAACAGTGTCAGCAATGCGATCAATACAGGGTTCAGGAAACGGAGTGCCATTGTCCCAAACCAGTTCATCATTTACAGGTAGCTGAACAATTTCAGACAAACAAATCAGAATTCTAGCGTTTTATAAAACTGAGGACAGTGATCGTACATTGATTAGAGAATTTTGGGTTTTTCTGGCGAGAGAAGGAGACGGATTACCGGTTTGTCTGGGACGATGTGTTTGCCGACGGGAAGACCCATGCCCGAACGAAGACGGAGAGAGGAAGCGACGGAGCGTGCAACGACGCCGTTTCCGCCCACGATTTGGGTTGCTATGTTGCCCAGCCTTCTTGCCATTTCTCCCGATTTCGATAAACGCAGAGAAATGTTTTGGGACTTCACCTACGGCTACTGCTATAAATGAGACCACTGTGGGCTGCCAACTTCGTACGACAAGCGCAATAGTGGGCCTATTAATACCTTATTTCCATTTATCCTTGGCAGGTTTTTTTTCCCCCTTTTTTTCTTGTTTTACTTTTCGATCAAACGACGAGAAAGATTATTGAAAGAGACGATAACTTTTTTTTTTTTTAATAACGGTGGAAATATCAAATATTTCAATAAAATTTGATAAATTAATAAAGAATATACATTTATACCATTATATAAAAATAAAGAAGACATATAACATTATTTCAACTATAAAAAAATTAAAATCATGAGTCTTATTATAAAATTATGAAAGAGAACGATAGAGTATAAATTGAGATTAAAAATAAATATATCTTAAAATCAATTTGAATTTATGACATGACGGATCCATCACTGAAACAATTCACTTGTTAAGATAGTTGATATAAACATTTAGAGTACAGAAAATAGACTTATATATGGAATTCATTGACCTTAAAAAAAATATGATAGGCTTCCTAAAGACATATTGTGACGGTCGTTAATGAAAAAAAAAAGATATTTTCAAAATATATTAATCTTATTATAAAATCATGAGTCTTATTATAAAATTATGGAAGAGAGCAATAGAATATAAATTGAGATTAAAAATTAGTATATCTTAAAATTGAATTTATGACAGGACGGATCCACCACTGAAACAATTCACTTATTAAGATAGTTGATAGAGACATTTAGAGTACAAAAAATAGACCTATATATGGTATTCATTGATCTTAAAAAAATATATGATAGACTTCCTAAAGACGTATTGTGGTAGTCGTTAATGAAAAAGAAAATGATCTTTTCAAAATATATTAATTTTATTAGAGATATATATAAAGGAATTATGACTAATGTAAGAATTTGTGAGAGTTTAAACGATAACTTTCCTATTAATATTGGATTCTATCAAGGTTTAACATTGAACTACAATCTTTTTACAATAGTGATAGATGAAATTACAAAAAATATTCAAAATGGAATACCATGGTATATACCTTTTGCAGATAATAAAGTGTTAGTTGTTAAAATTAGTGAGGGTATTAATGTTAAATTAGAATTATGGAGGGTCACACTAAAATCCAAAAATTTTAGATTGAGTAAATCCAATACTGAGTATATGAGATTTAAATTTAGTGATAATCATCGGAATGATAAAAAAACGATTAGTTTAGATGAAAAAGAAATACCTAAAAGTGAACATTTTAAATATTTTGATTCAATTATTCAGAATGATGCAATATAGATGAGAATGTGAATAATAGAATTCAAGCAAATGGAGAAGGGTACTCGAAATCTTTTGCGATCACATGATACCATTACATTTAAAAGAAAATTTCTATAAAACCATAATAAAATCTACACTATTATATGGCATTGAATGTTATACCATTAAACAATAATAAGAGTATAAAATGACTGTAACTAAAATGAGAATATTTAAGTGAATATTTAATAAAATTAGAAAAAATAAAATTAAAAACAAAAAGATACATAATAAGTTGAAAGTTAGTTCAATTATAGATAAAATGCGAGAATACGATTTGAGATAGTTTGGTTTGACAATGTGCAATGAATCCAAAGACATCCCTGTTAGGAGAACTGCGAATTTAAATATAGGAGATTTAACAAAATCTAAAGATAACTCGTTAAAAATTTGAATATAAATTATCTATAAAAACATGATAGTTATAGTTTTAATTGAAAAAATAGTCTTAAATAGGAATGAGTAGTATAGGAGAATCCATACAAATTAAATTAATATTCTTATATTCTTAAGTTTTTTTTTTTTATCTTTTCAATATTTATTTTTTAAATGATTGATTCTAAAAGTTTAAACTATAAGTGATTGTTGTTAGCAGAAATATCAACTATTACCTTTTAAATGTAAAACAATAAATTTATTTGAAATTAATGATTAATAATTATAATTATACAATTGTTTAAAAATAACTGTTAATATTATTTTCACTTTGAATTAAATTAAATTTAGAAAAACAGTTTGGGTGCTCTCGAAAAAAGAAACACAGTCGCGTATTTTGAAATTCAATCATAAGTTATGAGCACCGAGGCAAATATCGTGCAAAGTATATATGTAATTTTGTTAAACAACATAAATAATTACGGATACATACATGATAACAGATAAATACATATACATCAAATATATGTTAAAAAAAAATCTATATTTTCAAAAATATTTCACTAGAGGTTTGGATTGCAATTCTTCTTAAGCCTACTAAGACTTTTCACCATGAAATCACTCTTAAAACATCCTTTTTTTTGTGAGATATTATGTTAAGATCATATATTTTTTTTGTTACAACAAAAATTGAATTGTGGATCACGGGATTGAAAAATGAACTATTATTACTGGACTATCCTGTTAAGATCTCTTCTCGTTCCAAGTTATAACATATTTTTAGGAGATGATAAGTTCTTTTTGTTACCCCTAAAACTATACTTCCCTGCCACCATAAGATTTTTTTTTTTTTTTTTAAATCTCATTTTTCTTTGTCGTCATTTTAATCTTACCCAAAAAAAACTTTTAATATGACACTCTTTTCACAGATGAGAAATGCGAGAAAATTAAATAAATAAATTGTAGGTATCATTGGAATGATGATACGATACCTGCTCGTTATGTAACAATTAAAAAACTTTTGTTTTTCCCTCCTTCATGTTGAAGAGGTAGACTCCCTGCTTATTTGTCCATTTTCCTTGTTGGCTGTGGTCAGCTTAGGCATAAAGAAAACAAGCCACAACCAATAGGAGTTTTGTTCAAGGATAGGGACTTTGTAGCAGCAGTGATGCAACACTTTTGACCTTGCTCAAAGATGGAAATTTCGTAAAGCAAAAATGTTCATACACGTGTAATTTTTGGCCTTTTGGGTACACAAATAAAACATACATTGAAATACTCAGCTTCTCCTCAACCAGGGGGGAAAAAAGGGCAGTCGCATTAGTAAAACCGTGCAGCAGAAAAATCAGAGGGAAAATACAACTAGTTCTACCTCTTCAATGAGTTCAAATGGCAATATAGACAAACCCCAGGAAGGCCAAATGTAAATTAACCAAACCATCACTCATGGACCAACTCAATCAGACACCCAATTGGCTTTGAAGCTCAAGAATTGTCTGAGCCGAATGCCTAAGCTTCTGAGCCTCCTCCTCAGTCAAGCACACATTAGCCACACCCAAGACGCCACCTCTCCCAAGCTGAGCCGGAAGGCTTAAAAACACGTCACCACCCTCGATGCCGTGGAAACCACGAGCAATGACGGAGATGGGGTGGACCCTCCGCTGGTCGCGAAGGATGGTTCGAGCCAGGCTTGCCACAGAGTAGCCAATGGCCCATGATGTGTAGCCCTTGAGGCTAATCACTTCATATGCACTGTCCACCACTGTCTTGTGAATGTGCTCTAGTGTCTCCTTTTCATACTTGATTTGCTGGTTCTTTAGGAAGCTCAGGACGGGCACTCCTCCCACGCTTATGCTCGACCATAGTGCCACCGAGCTGTCCCCATGCTCGCCGACAATGTAGGCCTACAGCAAGTTCAGGATTCACACAAAGTAGCCCATTAATTTAATTCCACAAATTAAAAAATGGAATAAAAAAAGAAGTTGTAATATAAAAAACAAGAATGGGCCAACCTCTACCAACAAAGTTGACTCGCTTTGAAAATAGGGTCACTCCGAACATAGATCACACGTCTCGTCTAATCTCCATTTGCCCCAAGGTCATAAAGAGTTCTCATACATAGATTAATAGATTAAATATTACTAAGCAACTTATGCACTTATCATCTTCCCTAATTGTCCTAAAACATTGCAATTGACACAAAAACAGTCAACTATAGTTCCAAAAACACTTGAAAAGAATCAAGTTTCATTTTGTTTCTTATTAATATTTTTCTCAAATTTAATTACATCATACGATGACAGGTACTCTCTCCTTGTTATTACAAATTTTTTACCCAACTTATATATATAATAATTCGCAAATGATGCCTCACATGATCAGAGAATTACATTTTTCAAAGTTAAACCATTTTTTCCCCAATATTGGTCGTTGTCAGATATCAGATCAAACCCATTTTAGACCTTAGCCAACCCCAAAATTCCCAAACTATATCATGAACCCACAGACAAATTATGATGGGTCGGAAAAAGAAAATTACCTGAACGTCCTGAGCATTGACATCAAGATGATCCGCAATCAAGAACCGAAACCGAGACGAATCCAAATTGGTTCCCGACCCAATAACCCGGTTGGACGGAAAACCGGACAGCTTCCACGCTATGTAGGTCAAAATATCTACCGGATTCGACACGATCAGCAAAATCGAGTCAGGCGAGTACCTGGCGAGCGGAGGAATAATAGTTTGAAACAAACTAACATTCCTGTGCAATAGATTCAGACGAGATTCTCCGGGAAGCTGTCGGGCTCCGGCAGTGACAATGCAGAGGTCAGATGCGGCGGTGACAGAGTAGTCGACGGAGGCGCGTATGTTAGTACGGGGGAGGAAGGCGGCGGCGTGCTGGAGATCAAGCATCTCGCCTCGGAGTTTGTCGGGTTTGGCGTCGACGAGAGCCAGTTCATCGGCTAAGTCCTGAGTGAGGATCGTTTGGGCTATGGCCATGCCGACGTTTCCGACTCCGATGACGGAGATTTTAATGTGGCGCGTGGTGGGTGATGGTGGGGCCGCGTTTTGTATGGGTTTGAAGAAGGCTTGGGTTAGGTCTAGCCCACCCGGGCCTAAGGATGATGATGATGAACTCTTCTGCATCGTGTGAGTGCGTGTGATTCTCTCTATCAAATTTTTCTATCTGTTTCTATCTCTGTGATCTTCTTGGGGTGAAAATAGGGTTTTATAAGAGGGGAGAGGAAGAGGGTGAGTGGGAAACAAGAAATGGGAGGACTAAGATCTTGCAGGAAGGCAAATGGAATATATTTTTTTGAACTTTGAATGTTCAACGGGTCAACATTTCTGGAAGGAGTAAAAATGGTGGGGTTGTTCTTGTTTCCAATCTCACGCGCTTATATTGAATTTTTCTTTATTTTAAATTTTAAATTTTTCATTCTTTTCTTTTTAAGTTCTGATTTTTATCCCTATCAGTTTTAGATTAAGCGACGTTAAAAAATTGAGGGCGGTAAATTTAAATTTCAGTCAGATTATCTCTCTTTTGTTTTATTTTATTTATAATAAATTTACATTTTAAATAAAAATATAAAATTTTATAAATAACACTTAAATTAAAAAATAAATAAAAAATCTACGTAATTTCATTGGAAACTAACTTTTAACTTAGGTCATTACTACGTTACTAAGGCATTATGCATGTGTTGTGTACAAAAGATTATGGTGTGTGTATTTAGCCAAGAATTGTCAAGCATGGTAGAAGGAATTCTGGACATCCAAATCAAATATGGTTCAGACTATCACGAGTGGTTTGATTCGATTTATGATTTTGTAGAAAATCAATTTAATTAAAAATTTTAAACTAAGTATCTAAATTAAAGTGTCATAAAGATTTATATATAATTACAAAATTAATAATATAATATAAAATCAAAATATCCCTTCATTATAAAAATGTAAGCATAACTTGTCAGTTAATATCTATAAATTATTCAATATTATAAGAAAAACTTTTAAAATAAAATAAATCTAATTAATTAATGAGTTTTGATTTTTAGATTTTTTTTACATGTTTTATATATAAAAAACTCTAAAATGATAAAACATTAAATCACAATATATATATATATATATATCTATATATATATTGAGTCGATTTATGAACTAATGAGTAGAATACGCTTTAACTTGGGCTTGGTTCATATTTTATATGAGTTAAAATGTTTAACTCACATGCCACCGATTTTGTTTTTAAATTTGATACATTAAACTAATTTATTATATTAAAGCTTAACCAAATTTGAAGAATATTTCTGAATTTGTAGGCCTAATACCCTATCTCATTGAATCTATAAAAGTATTAAAAGAAATTAATTAAAAATTTTTCTGATATTTAATTCGTGTCCAAGACAATTTCGACATTTTAGCTAACTAAGTATAATATGTTTTTATCGGATTAGTTCTTTTTAATAAATATAATATTAAGTTGAGTTAAAAGTAAATAGATTTTTAAATATAAATAATTATTAGTAAAAATAATAATTTAAATATCATTAATTAAAGGATTAATTTTCACTTGTTAATAAAAAATTATTAGTAAATAAAATAAAATTAATGGGAGATATGCCTTTTTACCAAGGTCTTTAATGAGACGTGAGGGCATAATTGTCAGATTAAGTGATAGAAAATTAGAGATCGCGTGGGGGTGTTTTACAGGCGCGTGGTCCGCGTCAAGAGCACCACCATTTGGAATATCCGTACGTATGAAATTGAAAAGTCCTTCATACTTTCTTGGTGGATGAGGTGGTTTACTGCCATTAAACCTTCTGCATCAAACTGGATTGGGCCCCAAAACCATGGGCCATGAAAACGCGTTTTCCCAGTAATTCGCTTTTTGGTACTTTCGGTTTTTGTCTTTAATTTTTTTAAAATTAATTGATAACTAAAATAATATAATAATTAATTTAATTTAAATATTTATAAAAATTCCCCTAGTATCATAGTATTTTTGATTCTTATTTTCAAATTTAAGGGTTAATTAAAAAATTTAATATAGTCAAATTACGGTTGGTTTGGTACCTTTGGCCTGGTTTGTTGGGTCTTGCACTCCACGCATCACAGCTTGACTTCTTTGCTATTTGTGCGGTCAACTTTTTGCCACGGATCAGAACAGAGAACCGGTTCGAATGACCGGCTTGGCTACACTATTTTTTTTATTTTGTTTCCTTTTCTTTTTAATTTGATGTACTTAAGAATTTGAAATTGTGTTTTATCATTTCATATGGATCATACAATATCTATATGCATGAAACGATTGTATTTACAAATGTTTTTCAACAGCTCTCTTTGAACCCTAGAGATACTTTGGCCATGCTAGAGTTTGCTCTCGACCATTACACGTACAGCTTAAAAATACCCGGAAGAAAAATAATAAGTGCTGTTCGAAAATTCTACAGATCTAGAAATACCCCTCTTATTCTACATTTGATTGGGCCACAGAGAAGACCTTTTTGGCGGGGGCTAGATCACAATCCAATCCTCGGAAATTTTCGGCCAGGTTCAGTATACTTTAATAATTTATTCATGGGATGGTGGGACGAAAAAGAAGCCTCAATGGAGGAGAAACACAAAGCGCCACCTGATTTGCGCCAGTAGTCAATTGATAGCTTGGTTTCCATCATTTCGTGCCGGTGCCGAGACAGAAATATGCGGCCGATTTTCTATGGCATTGGATTCGGTATACGTCCACGCTCTTATATATTTTTTTCTCTTTCCGAGGAGTGAAATGTGGACAAAGGGGAAATTCTTTTGCTATTTTGTGATGCACTCTGTGGGCAGAAAGCGAAAATCATAGTTTTAAATCAAAAGTATTCATTGATTAAAAATAGTTAATTAGGCCAAGAGTGCAATTCCTCCTCCCCCCCCCCCCACCTTTTCCTTTTTCTTCAGTAATGGTTGAAATCATAGGTCATTGCTTCGTCACTTCACTTACCCTTTTAAGTGATTATTTAAATTGCACTATCTGCAGCAATGCAGTTGAAATTCTCATGTTCCTAGTCTGGGAGAGGGCCAAAAATCTTGGAAACAAATTATAATATCAAATGGATGTTGTAATTTCTTTTGTATGAATTCTAATATTATTTGTTTAGCCTTGGCTCTAAACTAGTCTAGGTGATATTTTATAGTAATAAGTGGATAAATGTTATTTCCCCTGGTTGGAAAGGTACTCTTAAAATTGAGATGCAAAGCTAAAATGGTGAATCTACTAACATGTTGTTTGGTGAAATAGAAATTAAAAATCAGATTAAAATTTATATGACTTATTTGGATTAATAGAATAGAAATAGAAGTTTGGGAACGAAACTCGGGTTTGTAAAACCCAAATATAAGTATGGATTTTGTGAAACTTATATCAAGGTTTCTCATTTCAATTCCGATTTCAATTGCTCAACGTGAATTTAACATCCCCTAAATGTTTTTTTTCCCTTCTTTTAGAAACTGTAGCATTTTAATTTTGTTTAAAATTGAGACATGAACAAGGAAGAAGATATAAACACCCAGAGAGTGTTTGTGTGCCCTTCATTCCCTTTTATTCATAGTCGATGATACATGATCCAATAGTCCATTATCATAAGATTGGAATCATCCGAGTCCATTAGATTGTAATGCTCATGAACAATCAACATGCTCTCGTGAGTGCTCTCTCGGTCGAGTGCTCTGACTCATGTCTTCTGACCCTCCTCGGTCTCACATTCTCGAGAAGTCAACTATTCCCTGACCTCTTGGTCATCCTAGCTCTCGGTCCATGGGCCTCGTAATTATCCGACTCCTCAGCGGATACATTCCATTAATACAAAAGTAATTCACTCTATTACGCAATAGTACAACTTGAGACTATAAATTAAGGAAGTAAATTTTTAACAAATTTAATTTTTTCTCAATTGGATATGGACCTCCCCCAATCTCAAAAAAGTCTATCAATAAGGAAACAGATTTCGGCGGTCATTCCCGATAAGGTAGAAAATCTCTACAATAACTTGAACTTACCTTCATCAACAGAATTTTAAATTTCCTAAAGATCTTTAACTACAGTCTCAATAATTTTAAAAAATTCTTAGCAATCTTTCTATAAGAAAATTAGAATTCATGCATTCACCAAGTGCATACGGGACTTGCCATATAGGTACACTACATTTGTTCAGCACAGGAACCAACTAGGTATGTTCTTAGAAAATTTACACTTATCACACAAAGACAACACAAGATTATCTCAGAACTCTTCTCAGTTTGTTCCTTATTCTCTTAAAACCGCTCTTTTTTACTTGAGTGTCAGAACTTCTCCATCGGAACACTCTTGGCTATATTTGCAGGTCTTATCATTCATAAAGACCCCAAAGACTCCCCAACACACCGGTTCCTTGCCCGATTCAAGGAAATAGGTATCTGTGGATTAAACTCACCTCCATCAGAGAAGTTATTTAGTGTATTCATGCTAATGTTCCCTTCTATGTATAAAATGAATCGGTTATAAAAATAATAATAACAAAAAAAGATTTGAATTTATTTACAAAGTCTGCCGTTTTGTC
This sequence comes from Dillenia turbinata, assembly GCA_037126225.1. Lineage (NCBI taxonomy): Eukaryota > Viridiplantae > Streptophyta > Magnoliopsida > Dilleniales > Dilleniaceae > Dillenia > Dillenia turbinata. Next base: position 20,426,816 of record JBAMMX010000008.1, on the reverse strand, counting down.
CCCTAATATGGTGGTATTAGACATGGAAATGATTTAAACTCAACTAAAGAACCGGAAGAAATTGAACCGTAGTCAACGGTTTAGAAATCGGAATCATGATCAAAAGTTTAGGAATGGAATTAGAATCATGTTTAAAGATTCGGTTCCGATTTCTCGTTTTAAAAACTAGGAACCAACTCTTCGAACCGTTAATTTTCAGTTCAAACTGTCAATAACCTCTGGTTCAAATCAATGATTTTTTTTTTAAAAAAAAACATATACATTTTTTAATTTGTTGGCTACTAAATAAATTATATTAAAATTTGAAAAATATTAAAAGTTATTATTATTAGTTTGAAAGCAAAGATAGAAAAATTTCTATTTATTTTACAAATTTAATAAAGGGAATAAGTATTTATTAAGAAAAATTATTGCATATAAATAAATTAGCACTTATGAGTCAAAATAAAATAGACTTCAAATATTCACATTTGAATCAATTAAATGATTTTGTTAATAAAGAAGATATAATGATGTTTCAATTAAATTCATTTCGTTATTAATTAACCATATTTTTCATATTTTTTATGAAAATAAAAAAAAAATTGCTATTTATTTTTAAAAAATTATGATTTTAGATTTGAAATCAAAACCGTTTTGAATCAAAACTTTGATTCTGAAATTGAAATCGAAACCGTTCTTTTAAGGTTTTAGATCCGATTCCTTTAAATTAAGAATCGGGAACTATCAGTTATGAGAGAGAAATAGGAAGTTCCAAAATCTGGGATTGTACACAAATAATTTTTTATTCTTTTTTGGAAGAATTATAAAATCACATCATAAATAAAATATTAAGTATTGAAACCACACCTACAAGGGGAGGTTATGCACCGGAATAGGGCAAAATCCTCACTTTTGAAGAAGACCAAATTGTTGCCAAAATACATATTTATGACTAATACTCGCCCATTATTAGTTGAAAGAGAAATTTACAACAATTGTGTGTTCAACTCTCGTCTTCGTCTCAATCAATATGCAACAAATATATATATAAATATATATATATTTTTCGTGACTACATAAATTATGAGTATATGTAAATAAATCATATCAAAAAAGAAGTTCACAATAAAAAATTAGGGATGGCTTGGCATAGATTTTCGGCATCCCTATGACTTAATTGGGTCTCCACACAATTTACCATTTTTCATAATGTTGAAAACTCCTATTTTAACTAGACATTAACATGAGGTTCTAGAATTGGTCGCATCAATTAAGATTTATTTGAAAAAGTTAATGTAAACCTTAATTTAGATATTGATGGGACATAACCCTAAAGCGTATTATGATAGTGTTTGGAGTCTTATAAGCCCATAGCCCAATAAACATCTTGCACCTAGAAGTGTTAACAATAAAGGATCTATCTCCCCAAATGATAGACACCACCCGGTTCCTTACTTAACCTCTATTGGTAGCAACTTGATCAATTCACGACCCTTGTCGGCCTATAGCATTTGGTGGATTCAATTCGATACATTTCTTTTCCTTTCACAACCGATATCCTAGAATGATCGTCTGTACGCCCTTCGGTGACTCATCCAAAGATGCAAGACATGCTTCCTAGATAAGAAATGAAACATTTCAAAATCTATTTGATAAGGAA